>APFE031490727.1:0-25573 GCA_000404065.3 Pinus taeda | reverse complement strand
TTGTACATGTGTTTGTTTCTATATGACAGTGTGATATCTGCAGCAGAATTTATTTTAATGTTTATTGAAGGAATTTCATAAATAACTTATTGAAGAATAAGTAGGAAAAGTAAATAAGATGTTGCAGCAATAGAATTTTCACACATGTTAGTTGGATTTGGTCCATGAGGCCAACCAAAATGCCGAGTTTTCCTTCTACATGTCCTAGTACAATCACGTCATGCTAGCGTCACCTAACGTTGTCTACTCCTACGAGCCATTCAAAAGCTGGCATGTGTCCCTTTGGAAGAGAGAGAAAGGTGCTTTGACCCTTTACTTTGCATCGATTCTCTTTGTCATTCGAAAACCATTGTGTTTCGAAATCGGCTTTGGCACCACCCCTAGGCGATTTGTGGTTTTAGAGGCGTGCCCTAGGAACAACTCCCAACCATCGATCTACGCAATCAACAGTGTAGGAGAACTACTTCCGGGACCCTAAACCTAACATGACTACCAACTCTAGGCCACCAGAGTGTCGTTGTGTGGCCCGATGCCCATCTCCCCTGTTTCCACTTTGTCTCCCTTTACATTCCTCCAGCATGAACCTGGCGGGGTGATGTGTTATGTCGGGTCCGCCCAGTGCGTTCCCATCGACGCATACTTTCCTACATGGCCTGACACTCATATCCCAACATTTAACCATGTGCATCCCTTTTTATCACGCTAGGTGATTGCCTCAGGGCTATCACAGTCAGGTGCGCTCCACCTGCTCTATTCCTTCCCAACACTTACCACTTGCGCCTCAATTGAAATATTCCGGGGTGTACCTGTTGATGCTACGTGGTTTGTGGGCCAACCTACCCACCAATAGCAACAATGTCAGGCTCACGTCAACTGTTACATCCACTGTTGATAATATCGGCGATATTCGAAAATATCGCGATATTTTCGGCAAAACGATATATCGCCGAGAAAATATCGCGATATTTTCTGTTTTGAAAATATCGGCAAATATCAGAAAATATTGGCAAATATCGGCAAATATCGGAAAATATCGGCAAAATATCGCGATATTTTGAAAATATCGGCAAAATATTGGCTATATTTAAAAATTTAAAAAAATTATTTTTTATGCTTGCCGATATTTGCCGATATTTTGCCGATATTTTCGCCGATATTGCCGATAAGATATTTTCTGGACCCTCGCCGATATTTTCCCGATACCGATATTATCAACACTGGTTACATCATCCCTGCGCTTCAACCAAATTCCTTTTGCAATGGGTTACGAGGTTCCAAGGTTTCGACCTTCGGGACTTCCAACATCACAATTCCATTACGAGATGTTTCGCATAACGATCTCGGGTCGGTCAAATGACAGACTTCCTGCTCTCAGCTTTCCAACTAAATTCTAGAATCCATTTCACGTGGTTACAAGATCCCAAGATCCTGACCTACTGGAAGTTCCAACATCATTCTCCATTACGGGATTTGTCTGGTGACAATCCCTGGTCCATCAAGTGACAAGCTTCTCGATGACTTAGTTAAATTAGCTTACGAGATTCAACTCATCCGAGATTCCTCTAGTCACGTGGTTCTTCTCCTGACCAATCACATTGGAAGGGAATATGGCGCGTCAATAAGAAGCCTCCACATCGAGGGTTCTAAACCTGCAAGGGGATAACCTTATTAATTATATAAGGTTGGAGCTTCGCTCCTCTGCGCCGCGATCCTTCCATTTCCCACACTAGTCTGCCATGGTCCGATTAGGGGTTTTTGGGTCTGCCTTAAGCTATGGATCAAAAGGGGATCTTTGCGATCGCTCCAAGGACAAGCTCTACTGCTACCCGGTTTCCCTCGAGCTAATCTGATCGACTATGGCTTTACGTCAGAGGTCTAGCAAACCTCTCAATCAACGCCAAGCTCTGATGCAGACACTAGGGGTTTACTAGCGCGCTCCCTAGTGCTACCCCACCTGAGCTTGAGTGATAACTTCATTAAGTAGTTCCCAACACGTGAGCCTTCCTTGCCTTCGAGTAGGGAATTCCTCACATGGAGACATAGGCGCTCTGGCGTCCATCACATACCAGAGGCTTGGCACGAGCTTCTGAGAGGCTCTCACCACTCCTGCTACATGCCAACAATTCCATAGTCTATGCAGACTCTGCAAGCGGCTCCTTGATTGCACTAATCGATTTCTTGGGCATTTGGCTACTCGTAGGGACATGTAGTCCTCATTGCTAAAGTCCTGGCGGGAATGGAGGCTGCTGCAAATGCAAGGTTGGAGGCCATTTAGGCAAGGCTTCTGGGCGCTCTAGCCCAGGGGTAATCCTCCACCGCATTGAAAACAAGCTTGCCTTATGGCACAACGGCTTGTAACTTGACTAATAATGGATGTAAGCAATTGCGGATCCTTATGCAGGGGCTCTCCCATGCATTCTTTGTATCAATAAAAAGGATCTTCGAACCCACCATTCTTTTTAAGTTTATTTCTGAGTTCTCATGACTCTCGCCACGACCTGTGACGAGATCCGATCTTCTCTTATTAAGTTATGTATGTGCTTCTTCCTGCATTGTTAAGCATGCATGCAGATTAAGACTCAGCTTAACATTATGGCTTAGGCCTTAGCATTATGTGGTTGTTATGTACATATACATTTTCCTTCCATCTAGTGCTTTGAGCCTACTATCAGCAATTATCACTCACAGTTGCTTCAGATCCACACACATACAATCATACATTTGACATATATACATAAGTAACATGTTTCCATAGAGATGCATTACAGATGCAAGTAACAATGGCACAAAACACAGTGCTTAATATAGAACCATCAACACTACAATGTGATTCATTAAAGAAAGTAAACAAACATGCGCAAATTACTCATCTTTAATCTTGCAGGGAAATTGAGTCTGGGACTAGGACTCTCCACCCAACAGTAGAGGACTACAACCACTTTCACTTGCAGCTGTCACCCCTGAGCCAGATGCCAGAGTCTGAGGGTGAATGCTTGCTTCTGAAATTGCACACCAACTGCTAGCTGAAACAAGGACTCCAAAGAACCTCTTCCTCAATCCCACCAACAATTTGCTTCTTCCTTTGCCAACACGAGTCTAGAGGTGCCCCACCTCACCCCGAGTGCATTTACAGTGATTCACCCCCTCCTGGGGAGTCCAAAATCCACCGTGTTAACATGGCACTGTCCAACTGTCTTTGCTCCAGTCCTTCCCTGCTTCTGCTTTAGGAAGGCCTCTTCCCAAGCTGTTACAAAGCTCTAGAGTATCTATGTCAACCCACAACCTCCAAGGGACCCCAACTGTTATAGGGCTCCAGAGATTCCATCCCAACCCACAGCCTCCAACGACCCAAGCTGTTGTAGGGATCCAAAGACCTTTGTCTTAACCCACAACCTCCAGGGACCCAAGTTGTTAGAGGGCTCCAAGGATCCTATCTCAACCCACAGTCTCTAGGGACCCTAAGCTGTTACAGGGCTCCAGAGACTAGCACTCAACCCATGACCTCCAGGGACAGAGAACCCTTCCCCTTCTCTTCTCTTCTCTTCAAGTTTCTCGCTGAAAGATTCTGCTGGAGGCCCAATCTCAACCTCTTCTTGGTCTGCCTCCAACATAAGGTCTCTGCCCTTGCCACGAGAATCCGAATGGGTCTCCTCCTCATGGGTCAAAGTCTCTCTCTTTTCATTCTTCCTCTGGTTGAAATGGCTTCCTTTGTTGTTTGAACTCTTTCTTGTTGATCTGCGTTTATGTCCCCTCAATTACTGCTACCCTTTGTTGTTATCTGTCGCCTTCATAAATTCCCGCCCTCTTGCTTGTTGTGCTTCCTCAAGCAAGCATGAGCTTGAGTACTTTTCTCAACTCATTTAGTTGCAAGAACTAGTTCATTAACTTCCTGCACCATCCAACCTTCAATGGTTGTCCTCAAACTTAGGTTTCTTCTTTGCACATGAAACCTTCACATCCCAGGCAACAATTTTCCTCCCTCAGCTCTGGAATTTGTCCCTTAGACTCAGTCCCTTTTTTCTTTGATTTCAACATTGCTTAATATTTACATCCGATTTACAATGTGGCTCATACGAGACCCTTGGGTGGCGCTGTTACAGTCCCCTCCCCCTTGAGGGAACGCCGCCCTTGGTGTTCATTTACACATATATAATGCCAAAATGAAGGTAAGACACCTATGGTTTCATAGAGCTTTATACACACAACGCTATACAATATTTACAGTTATATACACCTACTTTAATCATCAAACAAGGAAGGATAATTAAATTTCATGGTATCAATCATTTCCCATGTGGCCTCCTCTAGCCCAAAGTGCTTCCACTGCACCTTAACTTGGTCTATGGTTCGATTTTGGAGCATGAGACTCCTTCGGTCTAGAATGCACATTGGCTTTGGTTGGAACTCTCCCTCTAGTTCCACCTGTAGCACAGATCAATCAATCACATGATTAGAATCCTGTACATACCTTTTGAGTAAAGAAACATGGAAAACATCATGAATTCTAATTGATGGAGGTAATGTTAGTCTATATGCTACTGGTCCAATCCTCTCAAGGATTTCAAAGGGTCCACAATACCGTGGTGCCAACTTGGCACATGTCCCCATCCTTAGGAAACTTTTCTTGGATCGAATTCTCAAGTAGACATGTTCTCCAACTTGGAACTCTTTGTGCACCCTATGCTTATCTGCATAGCTTTCCTGTCTACCTTGTACCACTTTCAAATTTTGCTTTATGATCTGGACTTGGTGCTCTATATCCTTCAGCATATCTGGTCCTACATGAACTCTGTTAACCGGATCACTCCAGCTAATTGGAGTATTGTAGCTCCTGCCATACAATGCCTTAAGGGGGCTCATATTTATGGACTCTTGGTGTCCATTATTGTATGCAAATTCCTTAAGTGGAAGATATTCTTCCCATTTCTTGGGCTGATGCATCACTTACATCCTTAACATGTCTTCTAGGATCCAATTGATCCTCTCTGTTTTCCCATCTGTTTGTGGATGATAGGCTGTACTAAATTCTAATTTTGTTCCCAATCCTGCACACAATTCCTTCCAAAACCTGGAAGTGAATCTAGCGTCTCTGTCTGACACAATCTTCTTGGGAATGCCATGTAGCCTCATAGTCTCCTTTATGAAGATTTGTGTTATATCACTAGCAGAGTTGGTGGATTTGACTGCCACAAAATGAGCTACTTTACTAAGTTTATCTACCACTACCATGATTGCATCATGTTGCTTAAATGTTTTGGGCAATCCTGTAATGAAATCCATAGAAATTACCTCCCATTTCCATTCCAGAATGGGGATAGGCTGCAACAATCTTGTCGGATGCTTGCATTTAGCCTTTACGTACTTGGCATTCTATGCATCTTGCTACGAAATCTGCCACTTGTTTCTTCAGATTTGGCCAATGATAGCACTTTTTAATAGCTGTGAGGGTCTTTTGATACCCAAGGTGGCCTGAATAAGGCTTATCATGGAATTCCTTCATTATTAGCATTTTTACTTCATCACTGTTAGGCACATATAATTTTCCTTTGAACCTGACTAAGTCGTCCTTTGTGAGGTGATATCCTTCATCCTCACCACTTTGCTGCAACTTTTATTTCATTTGCCAGTGTTTCTCATCTTGCAGTCCAACCTTTTTTATTCTTTCTTCTAGATTTGTTGCATACAAACTTACTGTCGCCAAGTGATTTACTTAGAATCTTTTGCTCAAGGCATCAACAACCTTATTTTCCTTACCTTTCATGTATTTAATCTCAAAATCAAATTCGCTGAGCGTGGCTGGCCATGTTGCTTGCCTAGCATTCAACTTTGGTTGTCCAAACAAATATTTTAGTCCACTATGGTTTGACATGAGCGTGAATTTCCTTCCAAGGAGGTAGTACCTCCACATTTTTAGTGAATGACGTATGGTAACCAGTTCCAAACCATGTGTCACCTAATTTTCTTCATGCTTATTCAGCTTCCTAGATTCATAGCAGACTATTTGCCCTTCCTACATTGGAACCCTACTAAGTCCTTTACATGCATTTGTGCACACCACGAAATCCTTGTTAGGATTTGCGATTCTCAGCATTTCTAAACATTGTGCAGTCCACTCAAATCTTCTCCCTTTCTTTTGCAACACTATAATGGGATGACCAATTTTGGAGAAATTCCGAATAAATCTCTTGTATTATCCCGCCAATCACATGAATGATCTAACTTCATCCACGCTCTTTGGAGTTTTTGGCCACTCCCTTATGGATTTGATCTTTTCAGGGTCGACCGGTACGCCTTCATCAGAGATGACGTGCCCTAGGTAGTGTATCTATGACCGGAAAAAGTCACACTTGTTGAGTTTTGCATAGAGCTTGTGCTCTCTCAACAACTGTAACATTGCAGCCAAATGTTTCTCGTGTTCTTCTTTTGTCCTTGAGTAAACTAATATGTCATCAACAAATACTATGACAAATTTGGTAAGGACGCAACACTCCGTTCATCAGGCACATGAACGAGGCAAGGGCATTGGTAAGCCCGAAAGGTACCACTACAAATTCATAGTGCCCATATATTGTCCTGAAAGCAGTTTTAGGAATATCTTCTTCCTTGATTCTTTCTTAATGTTAGCCTAACCTCAAGTCGATTTTCAAGAAGACTATTGCTCCTCTCAGTTGGTCAAAGAGATAATCGATCCTTGGTAATGGGTACTTGTTCTTAATGGTTACCTTATTTAGCTGTCTATAGTCAATGCACAATCTAAGGGTTCCATCTTTCTTCTTTACAAATAATATGGGTGCTCCCCAAGGAGACACACTTGCTCTTATGTAACCCTTGTCCAACATTTCCTTCTGGTGTAATTTGAGCTCAACCAACTCTGGGGTGCTCATTCTATATGGATTCTTGGATGCTGGTGTTGCTCCTAGCACCAATTTGATAGAGAAATCTATCTCTCTGTGAGGAGGTAGTCCAGGAACTTCCACTAGAAAAACATCTGCAAACTGTTGCAAAACAAGGTACTTTTGAAGTAATTCAGTTCCCTTTTCATCTAGTTCTCTGCCAACTTCCTCATTATGGAAAACTTGTACTGCAAACAACTTGCATCGTTTCCTGCTGCTGCGTTTGGTTTGCATAACAGTGATCAACCTCACTAATATGGGTTTCCTCTTGCCTTGCAACACTCTTTTTGTTCCTTATTCATCCAAGCATTCTATTGCTTTCTCATAGCAATTTACCTTGGTTGGGTGCAAGTACAACCAATCCATGCCCAATAACAAGTCATACCCACCCAATAGTAACAAATTCAAGTGGGTTGTTGTTGGCATGCCACTGAGCTCAATTGCACATGACCTTACCAAATGGATGATTCTTCTCCTTGTGCTTGTTGCCAATTGAACTAGCCAAGGTTCACGATGCAATTCCTTGGCCAATTCGCACTTCTCAACAAGTTCTGGGCTAATATAACTATAGTTGGAACATGGACCAATCAAAATAGAAATGACTTGCTGTTGTAGCTTACCTTCCATCTCAATGATAGATGCCTAGTGATCTGCTTGGTCATTGTCCACTGCTGCATAAACTCTTGGCATACTCTGAGCTACCTCACCCATTTCTTGCTTCCTGAGTGGTATAAATCTTTGGTGCAACATTCTACTATCATGGACAGCCTCTCCACCTGTGGTCTCCAGCACAAGTCCAACACTTAAGTGGCTCTCGGCCTTCAAATTTTGGCTATACTGATGCTGGGTGTTGCGCATTTTTCTTAACAACAACATTAGGCTTTGGTTGAAGCTGTCGTGCTTGACTTGGGTACTACACTTCTCTCCTGCCTAGGTTTCTCGTGGACCAATTCTTATTGCATCCAATGTTGCTCTTGATATGCCAGTTACTCTTAATTTCAGTTCTACACTTTGCTTGTTCGTAGAAGTGCCCTAATTTCTTGATGGCATCCTTCAGGGTTTGGGATTCTAGCAGTTCGATCTTATCTCTAAATGCCATGGGTAGTCTGCTAATAAACCTTTGAATCTTTGCCTTCTCATCCTTGAGATATGGCACATACCTCAATGGCTCCAAAAATATTGTAACATACTCATCACTGGTAACTGTCCCATTTTGAGTTCATAAAACCCTTGTTTTGCTATCATAGTATTGTTCAAACAGGTATTGCTCTCTGAAGAGCTTCTCAAACTCTTCCCAAGTCAGCCCCTCCAAAGAGATGGCTCTAACATTCTTCAAGTCTTCCCACCACATGTCAACTTTCCTTTTCAGATTGTATGCAACAACTCTAGCCTTCATATTCTCGAAATAGTCATGTATTCTAAAAAAATTCTTCATTCCTAGCAGCGATGCTTCTGCATCCTCTGCTTTCTTCATTTCCCCATCAATTGTAGGTGGTTTTACCTTCTTAATTTCCTCAGGCATATGCTCCCTTTCTTTGCTTGTTGAATGATGGTGATGGCGAGAATGGTAATGTCTTTGGGCATCAAGTTTAGAGGGTTTGCTTGAATACTGCACATGCGTGCTAGTTCCTTCTCTTGGAGTGCTCAAAATTCCACCTCCTGGCACATTGTCCTCACTTCCTTGCCTGTGCCTTTTCTTGGATCTACCACCATCTCCTTTGTTGGTGTTTTCTTCTGTTTCTTGAAGGCTTTTTCTGTCTCTATGACTTGCCCTCCTCTCAGATTGCCTTTGCCTCTGCCAATTCGAGAGACTTTGCAAGATAACTCCATTGATCTTTGTTTTCCTTTCTTGGGCTCTTACGAGCCTCATTATCGACATTACAGCTTCTCACCTCATACCTTAGACTTCTCAAGTTATCCATCTAGTCTAGGGAATGATTCTCTCTCCCTTGGCCAATTGATCTCTCTTCTTCGTTAGCTTTGACCCCATCGCTTCCGTGTTGTGACTGATCGTAACTGTGTTCAACCATTCCGGCCCTCATCACTATGACTTCTTTAGTTTGACATTGCTTGTGATGTGTTTTCAATCGCTCACATTGTTAGACATTTCAAAATAATCATGCAAACTCGGGATCAAGATTTTACCATGGAGATTCTGCTGTGACAAAACAGTCATGTTAGTGTGTCAATTACATTTACAAATCATATGCATCAATCATTCAGTGCCTTGAACATGATTATCAGACTAGCAACCTAAACATGACAAAATAATCAACAAATTCACGATTTACAACCATCAAACGCACAACATGACCATAGTCCTATTCTCATACTATGTTGCATGAAACTTCTAGGAACCCAATGTTTCGGGTCGTACCCAATGCCCGAAACTCTGAAACTTGGCCAAAACTTGGCCGAAACTCAACCATCATGTAATCATCTACGCGAGTTAATAAAGACTTGTTTTTCCTTCAAAATTGTCATCTATGGGTATTATTCCCTTTTTTCTTGAAAAGATAATGTGTTATTCACTTATTTATTTATATATATATTTTTATAGATACATATATGATGTTTCAGCTGACGTTTCCATTTTTGGGAGGTGACGTTTCTAAATGTACTCGTTTTGGAAACTCCGAAACATTTCGGCGTTTCGTGCAACTTAGTTCTCAGACAATTTTCAATAATACTAGTTTGTCTTTCTTTTCTGCAACCCGTAATCAAGAAAGCAATTTAACTTTCAACACTCAAATAGTTAATTTTCTTCATTTCATTTCTCTTTTTTTTGTTATCATTACTTACTCATGATGAAAGCTCATCCAGTCTAGTTTTGAACCTGGATAGCTTTGATACCACTCTATAACGCACCCAACCCCTTCTCTTTGATTGAAGGAATGGGGTGTAAATTTTTTTCTTTCCTCTCCCTACTGCAACTGTCTTCAGTTTGGCGCTTTCTACCAACATTGGAATCAATCCTAGCGGTTTCCCAGAGTCACCGGGTGACCGCCAACTAAGCCCATAGACACTTAGATTGCTAAGCCCTTCACAAGCTGAGTTTCCTTTGTGACTAGTTCGACACAGTGGTCTTGTTCTCCACGAATTGACCAAAGGTCGGGGCTAAGCCCTAAACCTCCCAACCTCTTTGTACTTCTTTATGCCCTGTTCTTCTTCTACGCAAAGTGATCAAGGGTCAACGCTTATCACGTAGCATTCTGTCTCGACGCAATAAACTTGTGCACCATACATGCCTGCCGTGGTTATACCGCCAGGTCGACATGTCCCATGGGGGCTGCCTGTCTTCTCCTTCATTGGTCGCAGCCCTGCCACACGGTTGCCCGTCAATCGTCCATGTCTCAGTGCCTCATCATTCGGCGCATTCCTTCACTGTGCCCACTTACCTCCGCCAATGAGTTCCTACCGGCCTAGGGTGTCATGTGGGTCCACCCACTATGCGCACCAACCAATCAACTTCTTGCCGAGGTGAGCTCTCTGACAACTCCCATGTCATCTTGGTGCTTAGTCAGTTTGACGATCCTTTTGGTGCAATGTTAAATTCTTCCGGGTTTAGGCCAGCAGGATGATGTCCCGTTGACGTCTCCTGGGCTACGTGTCGGCCTGTGACTGGTGACATGTGTCACTCGGATTTCGCCCATGTGGCCAACCATAACACCGAGTTTTCCTGTTACGTGTCCCTGTACAACCATCTCACACTGGCATCACCTACTGTCCTTTGCTCCTGTGAGCCATTCAAATGCTGCCATGTGTCCCTCTAGAAGAGAGAGAAAGGTCCTCCAACCCTTTACTCTCCATCGATTCCCTTTGCTATTCGAAAACCATCGTGTTCCGAAAACGGCTCCAGCACCACCCCTAAGCAGTTTGTGGTTTTAGAGGCATGCCCCTAGAACAAATCCCAGTCGTCGATCTGCGCGATCAACAGTGCAGGAGAACTGCTTCCGGGATACCAGACCTAACATGACTACCAACTCGAGGCCTCCGGACTGCCGCCACGTGGCCCAATGCCCATCTCTCGGCGTTTCCACTTTGCCTCCATTTACATTCCTTTGGGTGACGTGTTATGTGGGGTCGACCCGGTGCATTCCCGTTGGCAGATACTTTCCTACATGGCCCGACACTCATATCTCGACGTTTAACCATGTGCGCCCCTTTTTATCACATTAGGTGATTGCCTCCGGGCTATCACAACCGGGCAGGCTCCACCCGCTCTGTTCCTTCTCGACACTTACCACTTGCGCCTCAATTGAAATATTCCAGGGTGTACTTGCCGGGGTTACGTGGGTTGTGGGCTAACCCGCCCACCAATAATAACATTGTCGGGCTCACATCATCTGTCGCGTCATCCCTGTGCTTCAACCTAGTTCCTTTTGCAATGGGTTACGAGGTTCTGAGGTACCGACCTTCAGGACTTCCAACATCACATTTCTATGACGAGATCCATCGCATAACGATCTCAGGTCTGTCAAATGACAAACTTCCGATCTCGACTTTCCAACTAAATTCCATTTCACATGTGGTTACGAGATCCCGAGATCCCAACCTCCTAGAACTTTCGACATCAGCCTCCTTTATGGGATTCGTCTGGTGACGATCCTTGGTCCGTCAAGTGACAAGCTTCTCGGCGACTTAGTTAAATTAGCTTACAATATTCAACTCATCCGAGATTCCTCTAGCCATGTGGTTCTTCTCTCGACCAATCACGTTGGAAGGGAATATGGAATGTCAATAAGAAGCCTCCACATCTAGGGTTCTAAGCCTACAAGGGGATAAGCTTATCCGGCTATTCTATAAAGTTGGACCTTCGCTCCTCTGCGCTGCAACCCTTGCATTTCCCTCACCAGTGTGTTATTGTTCAGTTAGGGGTTTTCGGCTCTGCCTTAAGTGATGGAACCAAAGGGGATCTTCACGATCGACCCAAGGACAAGCTCGACTGCTATCCAGTTTCCCTCGAGTTGATTTGTTCGACTATGGCTCTACGTCAGAGGTCTGGAAGACCTCTCAATCAACGTCAAGCTCTAATGCAGACACTAGGTGTTTAGTAGTCCGCTCTCTGGTCCTACTCGTCCAGAGCTTGGGTGATGACTTCATTAATGGGTTCCCATCTTGTGAGCCTTCCCTGCCTTTAGGTAGGGAACTCATCATATGGTGACATAGGCACTCTGACATCCATTACCTACCAGAGGCTCGGCATGAGCTTCCGAGAGGCTGCCACCTCTCTTGCTACACGCCAATAGTTCTAGAGTCCATGCAGAGTCTGCAAGCAGCTTCTTGACCCCACTCATCGATTTCCTGGGCATTTGGCTACTCGTAGGGACATGTAGTCCTCACCGCCAATGTCCTTGTGGCAGAAATGGAGGTTGTTGCAACTGCAAGGTTGGAGGCCTGTTGACCACTATGTGTCAACGACCCATAGTAGTACACCCCCTTTTTTCACAAAAGGGATAGCGCCTGATCGATGTGTCTGTGCCGTCCAACGATTATCATCAGCCTGATCATCATGTTATAATGTAAACCCATTTTGCATGTATATGATGTAAATAATCTCAGTAGATCTGTGACATGTATGTAATTGCGTAGGTAAACCTACTTTTCTGGTGATGACCTACATTCTGGGAGGTTTTTTGTCTCACCGATCCATTCTCGGATGATCAGCAGAGTTTTCCTTTAGTCTCACCCCAAAGCCGGAATGTATCTTGTCACTGGGATCTTAGGCGAGTCCTAGTGTTATAGATCAAGTCTATGTAAAAGTGATTTGGGAATAATCTTAACTATTTGGTTAGGTTACTTTATTACAAATTGCTTGGTTTGCTGGATTATATTTGTGTTGCAGAAATGGGTAGTCTGTGAGGGTCTATTTTAGATGGGTTTTCCCCTTTATGATGTAAAAAATATGAAAATTATAATGTAAAGTGTCTTGAGGGTTGGAAAAAATAATTTATCCCCTCATAGGTTAATAACTTAATTAATTAATTTTTCTGGACAAAAATTAATTAAAATCCTAAGCCAGAAATTTAATTAATTATAGGTCCTAGATAAATTTAAATTCTCTAAAGACAAAATTCATCGGTCCTTAAAAATCAAAATTTAAAAGGTCCCTGGACTAAGGTAAATTAACTATTTTGCTAAATTTTAACCCTTTGGTCTCTGGGGGTTAAGTTAAAGTCAAATTTTTGAGGAAATTAACTCAAAATTTTTATTTTTGAGTTGATTAAAATGCATTTAATTGAAAAGTTCAAATTTATTCAAGAATTTAATATTTGAACTGATGAGATTAATTTTTTTTTAATCCTCATCAACGGTCGAGATTGCTTTGACGATGATCACTTGAACTAGCCATTGGAGGATTTATCTTTAAATAGGAAGTCATTTGTCAGTTGATCCATCTGATCTTTGAGTCGTGTGCTAAGCGAAAAGCTCTCGTGTAATATTTTTGAATAATAAAGAAAGATTTTGGGGTTAATCTTCGCCGGTGTTACTGTTAATGGAAATATTGTAAGATGTGTCGTTTTTTTCATGTCTCTTCTCAAACACATTAGTAACAGGGCACTGCTACACAATTTTGCACATTTTTGACTAAGGAAGAGGGCCCCACACTTTTGACTTTGGGACTTAGGGGCCAAATCGACTTTATTTAGCTGCTAGTGGAATGTGGAGGCCACCCACATAGGAGTTTGAATTAGCCATTCGATATGCTTGGAGGGAAAATCGAATGGGTGGATGGAGGGGCCCACATAAGGCTAAGGGGGCCCAAGGAGTTATAAAGAGAGATAAACTCTCATTTTGTTTCCATTCTGAATATTTGACAAATAAACTCACTCTTGTACGCTCTGCTGCTTAGCGAGTCTACCCGCTGTTTAGCCACGAGTCTTCCGCAAGGAAGAGTCAACCTCTACTGCGGGGGACCATTTGTGCCCGCCCTAGGGAGGCTGTTCCACAAAGATTGCAGGGGTTTCCAGCAGCGATTCATAGCTCAACCAGCCACGCAGAGGAAGGGATTGTGTGTTTTCTAGGCAGCCAGAAATACACAAAGGTTGATTTAGCGAGCCAAGAGGCCCCTCACTTGTTGGGAGTTTTCGGGAGCAAGGAAGGTGGAGGACTGAGGGTATTGTATCAATGTTTTGCAGCTAGCCATTTCTGGGCAGAGAGACTGTGTAGTGACCTCCAACAGCAAATTCGTGGGGCTTGATTGAGCAGCCATCAGGGCCAAGGACCGTCCGGGAAGCAAGGGATCAGATAGTACGGGGGAAAGCAGCATTCGAGGGGTGTTTCCAGGTGGATTTGCAGGTTGTTTCCTGCAAAGCGAATTTAGCAGTAGTAGCAGGAGAGCAGCTCCCAAGAGGCGGAAAATCTAAAGTCAAAATCAGAGAAATTCCCTTCTGGGTTTTTCTGGGTTTTGTCCAAGGAGTCTAAGGCTAGAAGGAAAGAATTTTCTGGGTAGTTTTTGGGCACTTTCTAGCAGGCCGAAAGTCAGCAAATGTCGCTAGAGAGCAGCTCCCAAGAAGTTGAAAATCCAAAGTCAAAATCAGAGAAATTCCCTTTTGGGTTTTTCTATGTTTTGTCCAAGGAGTCTAAGGCTAAAAGGGCAGAATTTTCTGGGTGGTTTTTGGGCACTTTCCAGCAGACCCAAAATCAGCAAATGTAGTCGGAGAGCAGTTCCCAAGAGGTTGAAAATCCAAAGTCAAAATCATAGAAATTCCCTTCTGGGTTTTTTGGATTTTGTCCAAGGAGTCTAAGGCTAAAAGCGCAGAATTTTGTAGGTAGTTTTTGGGCGCTTTCCAGCAGGCCGAAGTTTGCAGATCAACAGTTTACTAGGATGACGGAAAGCATAGTAGAGCAACAACTGGACAACCATCTTTCCAGCTATTTTACCACTTGGGTTTGGTCCAGCTTGTCCTTGAGACAAGCCCAAGTGCGTTACTCCATTTATATATTGTACTCATGCTGTCATATTTCATAATATATGGCTCAGCAGTTCCAATGTTACAGTGTTTCATGGGTGTTCGCTAAATGTTTTTAATTTTCCACTGTTGCACTGTTTGTTTAATTGGTTTATCACTTAAATTCCTATTTAGGAACATTACAGTTTTTCATGCATAAATTTTTTTAGCCATTGATAATAGCTTTTGAAGAGTGATTTGAGTACAAGTATCTTGCTTAGTCGTTGGGGTTTAACTGATAATTTAAATTTTGAATGTAATAGCAGATATCTCTATTTATCTGAATTTTATTATTATTTTCTCACTCTATTTTGATGGTTGAATTGAGTTTTGCAAGAAAGTCTTGATTTTTTTTAGATCCTCGGGTGTTAGGGGAAGTTTTCAGTTGGACCAGCCAACTCCTGATCCATGTTTTTTGAAGAGCCCAACTTTATTTGATCCTGGGCTTATCACAATATTTTTATTGGTGATCATAAAGAGTTTTGAGCTAAGCACTTCCTTTAAAATTTAAAAATTTAATTTTCTATGTGCGAAGTTGATTATTTGGCTTTTGAGAGCTTTAGATTATCAGATCTGGGAGCGGAGTTAGACTCATACTCCTCAGATCTGAGAGATCTACCATTCTTGTCCATAGATCTATAATTTTGTTTGGGTTTTTCGACTTGGGTTTCTGGTGTTTTATTTATTTTTGCATATTTGGGTTCTGTGTGTTTTTATGTTCAGATACAGGTTGTAGATCTGAAGGTGAAGTTTGATTTGAAGCCAGATGTAGGCCCTAAAGGGTAAAATCTGGCCTCAAAACCATTTTTGCAGAGCACTGTTTTTCCAGTCCAAGGGTTCGGAATTTTTTTAAATCTGTAGATAATTTTACAGGGGTTTCACTGATAAATCTGAACCATAAAAATATATTGATGTAGAGTTCGATTTTTCTGGGTTTGCTTTAGGTTTCTTGAGGTTACTATTGGCTGCCTAGAGTCGCTATCTGTGTTTTTTCGTTTCTTGCAAAAAATTTCAAAATTTTTAAAGAAGGCCGCATAGCGGTTGCTGCTCTCAAACCTGCGTGCTATCATCATGCTCCCTTTTCTTGTGATTTTCTTCTCTCACCCCTCAAACGCTGCCCACAACTCCATCCATTTCTCTGCCTTCATTTCTCTGATCCACAACTCCTTCTCTTGCCGCGGCTCTGCTTCGTGCACTCCCCTCGAAGCCTCCCATCTGCGTCCATTCCATCAACCTACATCACTTGCAACAGATCCACACCTCATAACTCTTAATCCCTTCCTCTCTCCGCGTGTTCTTCTCCTTTGCCGCTGCCTCTTCGAACCTCCTTGTTACCATCGCTCCTCATTACTATCCGTTGCTGTCGAGCTCTTTCATGCTACCACCTAAACCTACATAACCCTCATTGCTCCACCATCGAGCTTCTCTCCTGCCGTCGAACCTGCATTCATACATTTCAATTTTCGTTTTCTCTTTTTGTCTTTGTTTGTGTGTTGGTGGGGTTAGATAGGATAGATTAGGTTTTATGTATTTTCGATTTATGATTTTTAGTTTTGATTTTAGTTTTGAATTTTTCTTTTTTTTTTGAATTAATTTGTTTTTATTTTGATTTCAACTTTGCTTAAAAAATAAGAAAAATTAAATAAATATAAATCCAAAACCCTAAAAACCTAAAAATAAAGCTAAAAAATAAAAAAGGACTTCATTTCCATTTTTATTTTTCATGTGACTTTGGGACTTTGTAAAAAGTTTAAATCAAAAGTAACTTTTCGCATTAAAATATTTTAAATTTTTTTATGTGGCCTTTGGCCCATTTGAAAAATTTAAAAGTTATTAAATCCTTTTGTTTTGTTTTGGTCACTTAAAAAAAATCTTAATTGATCGTTTACCGCATTAGTCTTGCTTCATAAAACTTAGTACATCGAAAAATTTCTCCTAAGGACTAATTAAATTATTAATCTATAGTTCCTTCTTGGTTTTCTTTCTGTGTGTTAAGGGTAAAATCCTAAAGAAAACTTTTGTGGTATTAAGCAATTTAACTTCTCCATAGTCAAAATACTTAAATTTTTTATCTAAGGATTGACTATAGAAAAGTGGTAAATTTTCCTAGATTTGGGTCACTAAGCATAAATCATTTTAATTCTAGAATTGTGAATTGATTAGCATTTAAATTTCATGGTTTTTTAAAGGATTTAGATATTTAAAAATATAATTGCTAGAATATTTTGCATCTATTGAAATTGATCTTCATTGCTTGAATTATTTGATACTTGTTACATGTTAAACATTTCACGAATATTTTCAAGTAATTGTTAAAGTACTCTGTCGTGGAATTGTAATAAATTTAAGCTGAGTATTTTTTGAACATTTGTTGACATTGATATTAAATTGCAAAGAAGTTTTTGTTCTCTTTAAGCTATAATTGTATCAAGAAGATTTGAAATAAGCTTGTGGTTAAATTGTGATTTTTCCAAGGGTTTATTTTTTAAGTCTTCATCCAATAAAGCGAGCATTTTATTTTGGTAATTGAGGGCTTTTGCGACACAAGTGTTTCTAATCCTCGAGTCTAACTTCATCTCATCATCTAGTGCATTCACATATAAATTAGCTTTGCATAAATAAAATTTACTTCCAAGCATAAGCTTGGTCGATAGAGAGATAGGTATCCATCCATCTTTGCTCGAGAAGTGTGCTTTTAATAGTACTTAGAAGTGTGACCTTGCAATCGTCAAAGCCACAACTCTCTGCAGCGCTGCAGGCACCGGGTATGTTAGATTTTTAGGAGAGGTATCATTAATCACACCTTAGTGTGCTTCACCTTATCTTCTCTCTGCCAATTACTACGAAATTGGGCTCAACACAGAAAGGATCGAAGGATTCAAATTCAAATAGGCATTTAACTAAAATTAACCAAGATTCTTGCATCTCACATTAGCTTTAGAATCTGCATTTCATATAAGATAGTCATTCATCTAAGTAGCAGTTGCTAATCGATTACTTGGTCTCAATTTCCCTAGCAAGATCGTTGACTTTGTAAGGCACTGGTATCAATCGTTTAAAATCTAATCAAATCCTAGAAGTCTCACTAAATCTTAATCAAGTACTTGGTTGCTTCATTGTGTCTCTTGAACTGGTTGGTTGCCAACTAGTTCTTCTTAAACAGAGAGATTGGGGATCAGGAAGATAGCTTAAACAGAGAGATTGGGGATCATGGTGATAGCCCCCGATCTAAGTCGTTGTCGTGGTGCCTAGACATTCTGTGCGACAAGAAGGCCATGTAGGCAAGGCTTCTGGGTGCTCTAGCCTAGGGGTAATCCTCCACTACATTGAAAACAAGCTTGCCTTATGGCACAACGGCTTGTAACTCGAAAAATAATGGATGCAAGCAATTGCAGGCCGTGCTACGCAGGGCTCTCCCATGCATTCTTTATATCGATAAAAAGGATCTCCAAACCCACCACTCTTTTTAAGTTTATTTATGAGTCCTCATGATTTGCGAGTAATAATGGCACAGAACACAGTGCTTAATACAAAACCATCAATAATGCAATGCAATTCATTAATGGAAGTAAACAAGCATGCACAAATTACTCATCTTTAAGCTTGCAGGGCAACTGAGTCTGGGACTAGGATCTCCACCCAACCATAGACAACTACAACCACTTTCACTTGCAGTTTTCACCCCCAAGGCAGATTCCAGAGTTAGATGGGGAATGCTCGCTTTTGAAACTGCGCACAAACTGCCAACTTACTCAGGGACTCCAGAGGACCTCTTCCTCAATCCCATTAGCTAATGGATTCTTCCTTTGCTAGGACAGGGAGTCCAAAGGTGCCCCACCTCACAGCAAGTGCATTCACAATGATTCACCCACTCTTGGGGAGTCCAAAATCCATCGTGATAAAAAGGCACTATTCAACTATCTTTGCTCCAGTCCTTCACTTCTTTTGCGTCAGGAAGGCCACTTCCCAAGCTGTTGCAGGGCTCCAGAGTAGCTATCTCAACCAACAACCTCCAAGGGACCCAAGCTGTTATAGGGCTCCAGAGTAGCTATCTCAACCCACAACCTCCAAGGGACCCAAGCTGTTATAGGGCTCCATAGATTCCATCCCAACCCACAGCCTCCAGGGACCCAAGTTGTTGCAGTTCTCCAGAGACCTCAATCTCAACTCACAACCTCAAGGGAACCAAGCTGTTACTGGGCTCCAGGGATCCCATCTCAACCCACAGCCTCTAGGGACCCTAAGCTATTATAGGGCTCCAGAGAATAACACTCAAACCAAGCCTCCAGGGACAGATAACCCTTCCCCTTCTTTTCTCTTCTCTTCAAGTTGCTTGTTGAAAGCTTCTGCTGGAGGCCCAATTTCAGCCTCTTCTTGGTTTGCCTCCAACGTAGGGTCTCTGCCCTTACCACGAGAATTCGAATGGGTCTCCTCCTCAAGGGTCGAAGTCTCTCCCTTCTCATTCTTCCTCTGGTTCGAATGGCTTCCTTTAATGGCCACCTTCATAAATTTCTGCCCTCTTGCTTGTTCTTCTTCCTCAAGAAAGCATGGGCCTCAGTACTTTTCTCAGCGCATTTAATTGCAGGACCAGTTCCTACCCTCTTGCTTGTTGTGCTTCCTCAAGCAAGCATGGATGTGAGTACTTTTCTCAGCTCATTTAATTGTAGGAACCAGTTCATTAACTTCTCGCACCACCCGACCTTTGATGGTTGTCGTCAAACTCAGGTTTCTTCTTTGCACAAAAACCTTCACATCCCAAGCAACAATTTTCCTCCCTCAGCTTTGGAATCCGTGTCCCATAGACTCAGTCCCATTTTTCTTTGATTTCAACACTGCATAATATTTACATCAGATTTACAATGTGGCTCATACGAGACCCTTGGGTGGGACTGTTACAAATGTTGTGTGGGAAGTGATTTTGAGACCCAATGGGAAGTCTATCGTGACTACTAAATGGATATACAAAATTAAGCATGTTGTAGATGGAAGTATCGAGAAGTACAAAGTGAGATTTGTGGCTAGAGGTTTCTCCTAGAAAGAGGGAAAGGGCTATGATGAGATTTTTGCACCGATTGCTCGATATACTACCATCCAATCTATCGTTGCTCTTGCTATTGTCCAGGGATAGACACTTCATTAAATGGATGTGAAGACCACATTTTTACATGGCATACTCATGGAAGAGGTATATGTGGAGCAGCCATAAGGCTTTGAGGAACATGACAGGAAGACTCATTTGTGCAAGTTGAAGAAATCCCTCTATCGATTGAAGCAAGCCCCTAGGGCTTAGTATGCCCGCATTAATAGCTAATGAAGCTTGGATTTACAAGAAGCAATGTTGATCCAAATCTCTACCTCAAAGTTGTCCAAGGTATGCCCTTGATTTTTTGGTATTATATGTTGATGATTTATTCTTTACAAGTGGAGAGCCTCTTATTCTCGAGTTTAAGAGGAAGCTGGCCTCTGAGTTTGAGATGAAAAACTTTGGCTTGATGCACTACTTCCTGGGCTTAGAGGTGTGGCAAAGATCTGGTGAGATTTTCCTTTCTCAAGGGAAATATATTGTCAAGTTGTTGGAAATATTTGGATTGGTAGAATGCAAGTCCATGGAAACATCGATAGAGATAAATTTTAAGAAGTTATGTGGTGAAGTTGCAGGACTCGATTTGGCAAATCCTTCTGAGTATCGATAGTTGATTGGGGAACTAATGTTCTTAGTGAACACTAGACCACACATATGTTTTGTTGTTAACACTTTAAGTCAATTTATGGTGGAGCCACTACATGCACACTGGATTGCTGCTAAGCATGTGCTGAGATAGCTATATGGAACTTGTTACCCACCACCAGTGGGTGACCCCTATTAGGAGAATTTTTCTTCTTGATTTGTCTTCAACTTGCAGCCAGCAGACCCTTGCAGCAATCTGATAGCTCGATGTGCCACCATTCTTCGCCTCTTGAGCCAACCATTGCATGCCCTGGCTCACTGTTATGATCATATGTTTGAAGGTGGGCCTTCCAACCTCGAAGGTATGACTTTTCATTATGTAATTGGGTGTTTATGTTTGCTTTTCTTGGGCGCATTTGGACATGGATTAGTGGGGGGTTTCAATGGAAAGAAGGGGCTTGGATTGTACTCTTGTCCCCTTGCCTCAACTTTGGGGTTAATCTTGTATCCTAGTCCCGTGGGATCTCCTCTATTGACAACTAGTTTTAGGTGTGGCACTACATGGGAAACCCTAATTTTGGAAGCTATGGAAGACCTTAAGAGGATTGGGAACTGGTTTGGTGAAGAGTCATTCACCTATCTCAGAGTCTTGGGCAGCCATGCACCCCCACACATCTTACCACTTGATGTTCCAAAGAAGTTGCTATGCAGGGAAGTTGCATATCAAACAGTTGGTCATGGTGGCAATCTCAACTAGATCAAAAGGAGATTGCATTGGCAGAGCTACAAAAACTATTCAATTCCCTTCAAATTCAACATGTAGAGGAGATTAAGGTTAAAGACAAACAACTTCGAGAATCCTAGCAAAAGATAAAACAATTAGAGGGGGGGACCCTTCAGCTGAAGGATTTCAAGCAGGAGGCCCATGACTTGAATGTACGACTATGGAAGGAACAACAATTGTTCTGTGAGAATTTGAATTTAATTTAGGAACAATGCAAATTAGGAAATTCCCTCACTGATGAGTTGGTGGAATTGATTTCATGTCTTGATGAAGCCAAGAAGGACCTTAATGAAATGTTAGAATGGAGAGAAAGCACAGAGGGGAGAAAATTTGACTTTCCTAAAATCGATGCAATGCATAAATCAGTCATCCTTAAGAGATAGAAAGCCAGGATACGTTCGGTTAAAACGCTGATCAATGATGCTCATGAGATGTCAAATGCCCTGGTTGAATCCATTAATGATTCCTTACTTGAATTGGATCTCATCTCTAGTTGCCCAAAAGATTCCTTGCTAGATGTGGAGAGCTTGCTTAGGAATTGGCTTGAACAGGGGGCCGAGTTCACAGAGAGGGTTAACCAATTGAGCAAAGTTGATCTCGAAGCCAATTGGCATTTTCTAGTCAAACCCCACATTAATTGGTTGATTGTGAAATCACTTACCAACATCTCCACTCATATGTTGCCACCATTGCGAGATGCTATCTTCACTAGCCAAACACAATTCAAGCCTTGTTCCCCTCCCGAGTTGGCGATACTTATTAACATTAAAAAATGATGGGAAAGATGGATAGTGGATCATGGGTACACTTCGAAGGATCAATCAAGCCAGCAGTAAAGATCTTTTGTAATTTGGAATCATAACATATCTCTGCCATTTTGGCAATTGTGTAAATTTTTTATTTTCAAGAAAGAATCAAGTTTGTTATGTAATAATTAGAACAACTAGGCCTTTGGCATGCTCACGCAGCTAATTAGTTTAGACAATTGTCACACTACAAAATATTTTGGTAACGGTTTTTGTTAGGACTCTCCCTATAAAAGAGAGGAGGAATTCATTTGTAAGGGTTCGATTTTATATTCTAGAGGCTGCAATATTTTGCAAGTTTTGCAAGTCGTGAGGCTTTATAACATGTATGTTGTTATGGAAGATTAATGAAGAAGCTTTTGGTGATTCCAAGTATTGATATGTGAAGTATGTGTTCATGTCTTTGTTTATCATTTTCATATGTGTTTCTTTTCTCTTAGAAATCACGTAACTATAGCGGCTAGAAATCAATCTTGTATGTCAGATTTATCTATGTCATGCTATGGAAAATGATACCTGTAAATGTGAGATTGAAAACCTTAAAATGCACTCCAGGGTTTCTAATTCTGTTTCCTTTGTTTATACATAAATCTACTAAAGTTTAGTGCACAAGATTCTATCCCTAGCTCTCTGCACCAGATTTCTTTCTTTATCTCTTCGCTCACCTATACTACAACAGTTGAAGAAACTTCACTATCTTTGTGTCGGCCACCATGGTTGAGCTTTAATTCTTTGGAACAAAACACTGTCAAGGTATGTAACGCGGTTGGTGTCTGAGTAGGATTTTTGAACCAAATTTTAATCATTTTACGTTTAACTCTTGAGCAACAATGATTAATCTTCAAGAGACTCTAAGATGTCCTAAGCACTGACCCTTCTCCTCAACACGGGGGTTGTCTCTAGGAGCGACAACATCTTCTGGCATCATTTGTCAGGGAACGAATTAGAATATATTTCCCTGGGTATGATTTCTGAACATTCCTTTTGTGTGGTGAGGAAAGGAAGTGTGGGTCACATTCTCTGGTGCAGCGACGACTTGAAATGTTGTCATAATATGACAACTTTCATGTTGCATACTAGCAATATTTCGTTGAAGATTATCTTAATAGAGCGAAGGAACTTCATTATAATTCTTTAAAGATTTCTTACTGATACAATATGCATTGTTAGGACTTCAAAATATCTAATCTTTCATACAGGTTACGCTAGACCTATACCTAGTCTTAATAGAGCTTCTTTTGAGAACAAAAATTCATACCTCATATTTCAGGCTCTAACCTCATATTTGACCTCCATCATCATTGTAATCTGACTTTAGGCTTTGTGGAATGACTTCACATGTCAGACTTCATATTGAATTGCAACTTCTAAATTCTTCCAAGCTTATTTTTTTCAAAGAGATATCAGGTCAGTTCCTAAATCAATCAGATGTCTTCCTGCAATCATTTTGTCCTCCGTTTATGTATAGGACAGAAACCCTTTTTAAGTTG
This sequence comes from Pinus taeda, assembly GCA_000404065.3. NCBI lineage: Eukaryota > Viridiplantae > Streptophyta > Pinopsida > Pinales > Pinaceae > Pinus > Pinus taeda. The sequence continues at coordinate 1,980 of APFE031490727.1, read as the reverse complement.
TCATCAAATTGAGTTTTGAATTAATTCAAGGATCTGGCTCTCCTTCAAAAGACTTGCTCTTCATACACGGGATTTAAAGCTCATGAAGACAAAGGTTGTTCGGGCTCCTTTGGAATTAATTGGCCTCTATCCATGAAGCTCTCTTAGATAACCTTCATACTAGACTTCAGAGATTTTCGGATCTCCTGTAGCACATTTATGAGATTTTTAGATTTTTGTTTGTGACCCTTCTTTGATTTAATACTGGGACAAAGATTATGCTTCTTAGTTTACTTGAAACAAATTTTGAGATGATTCGGATCTCTAAAATCATGACCATGGAGATTCAAAACAATCATCCTGAAGAAGGTTATTTGGCCTTTCACGAATGAAACTTTGGTCTTGATTTAGAAATCCATAATTTGGCTACACAGTTACTTTGACTCTGAGGATAGCTTGTGTGTTAAAATATGCAACTAGGGCCAAATTCCACTTTGGGTAGCTCTTTTGAAGAAGATAATTGTGGCATTGAATTCCTCTTCTCGAGAGGACCAAAATAGACCTAAAGATCACTAAATTTGGACAAGGAGAAACATGTATTTGGAATCAAGCCCATTCATGTGCAATCTGTCAAGGTTGGCTTGGGGTAAATTAGACAAGTTGAACCCCTCTCCCTCACCTATAAATAGAAGTGACCTCCAACCCTATTTGACACATCCACAACACATATTTCTTCTCTCTGAAATAGCCGCAGAAGGAATAGGACTCCAACGAAGGTGAAGAGGGCAAGGATGACATCATTTCTGGGTTGTTTGATGGGTCGAGTTCCCCAGGCATGAGGCCGAGTTTGTTAGGAGCAAGTCTGGGCTAACTTGATGCGTATTTGAGCACTATTTTGGGCATAATTTATCTTCTCTTGCAAGCCGAGATCCTATTGGAAGGCAGTTGCAGGCTTGAGGGTTGTATTGAAGATGTTTTAGGACTTTTGTGTGTAGGGTTTCTCTTGTGCAGGTGGGCCACAACACTAAGAGGTTGTTTCAGGTACGCCGCAGAACAAAAGGAGCTTGGACAGAGGTCAAAAGGTTAAGAGACTACCAAGGTAGGTCGAAGACTCTGTATTGAGACAACAAGTGGCTCTTATGGCAAGCTTGAGGGATGAAACTAGCCCAGATTAGTCTAAGGGTGTGGACAAAGATACTAGAAGAGAAGCTGAAACCTTGAAAGGAGGTTTGGAGATGAGTAAAGGAGTTGTAGCAGTGAGCCTATATGCCCTAACCAGGATTCAGATTGTTTCTAAAGGAGACCGAGCTCAAGAGGAACTGCTTTGTTGATGCTTTGACCACCATTGAGCACTGGACAGGGCAGAATTTGATTACAGTTGACTGAGCGCAGAATGGAAGATTTGTCTGGTTGTTTCTTTGACATTTGATAGTGGTTTTGGATCACCACATCGGCAAGTCAAATTTGACTATTGTACTCTCTCTCTCTCTCTCTCTCTGTGTTGAACATTTGATATTAATAATAAGAAGATTTGATCAAAGGTTTTCTGCATCTTGGAGATTTTACCTGGCTTGAACCAAATTCTTGTGTTCTCTTGTCTTGGCTTGTCTTCTGCATTTATTGTTTATGTTCTTTCTTCAGTTACTGTCAATGTGATAATGGTTTATGTGATTGCTAATGGAATTGAAATGGAATTGTAAATGGGCTTGTTGTCGCATAGATTGTCACAACGCTCAGACCAGGGGCTGTCACCCTGATCCCTGATCTCTCCGTTTAAGCCTGTCTCCCGCGGCTAAGGGGGGTAGACCTTGTAGGAAAATGGAAGACCAACTGTGAACCAGTTGGTTTGGGAGACACGAAAGGAAACGAGCACTTAATTGATTTTATTTGATTTAATGGACCAATGCCCTATGGACTTAATGTTTAAACGATTGATTATCAGATACTGCAGAAATATAAACCATGTAGAGTAACCATTTATCATCAAATTAATTTTTATCA
>APFE031490716.1:44309-58477 GCA_000404065.3 Pinus taeda | reverse complement strand
AAAAAAACAATTAGGGTTTGGTATTATAATAAAAATATGGAGTCTAGGCCAGAACTCATTACAAAATGTTTCATTATCTAATACTACACTACATTCAAAAGCACAAAAGATAGAGTATCTTTGCTTATCAAAAGATTTTCCAACATTTTTTAACAAGGGCTTATGACAGGCTCTACAAAATACTCCTAGCAACAGTATAAACAATACATTAAGAGACTTCAAAATTAAATTATGTTTCTGACAAAGAATAACATTTTTCCCAGTGTCTCCATGCAATTGTTTTATCGCCCTTAGTCTATTATTCCCTTCCATCAAGCTCTCTTGGCCTTTTTCAATTGTTGGTCCTCACTAATCTCAGTTGCTTCCATGCATTCTTCAATCTTTGCAATCTTGATGTTCATTATTGTTAGCTCAGTGTACATCTCAGACTGTAGATTTTCCACCCTACCTTGCATTAATGAAAACTTAGTGTCCAACAACAAGTAGAATGTCATCCGCTCCTCCTCTGCAACACCCCTATAGTTCAAGGATTTCAAAATCCCTTCAAGAGATTCCATTAAGCGCTCCAAGAGATACTTTAATGTTTCCATTTCTCCTTCGCATGACAATTCTCCTTGTGCTTCCATTATCAAGTTTTGCATTGTCTCACAGTTATTATTAGGAGATAACGAGAACCTTTTCACGTTGATGAATTTGCTCAGCACAAAACAAGGTCAAACGTGGGCTACACTTCTTCATTTATAACAAAATCTCCCTCTACACCACCCCCTTGATGCATTGATATCATGTAACATTCTTTGGAATGGCGTCTAATAAATTTGAAGCAACAACAAAATTAAGTACAATGTGTGAAGGAGTAAATGCATATGTGAAGTCGAGGCTCCTCGCGCCTATGTGAACTCATTCTTGCCTTGAGAAATTAAACATGAATGCCACTTGCACTTGCATGCAGCCAAGAGCAATCACTAGGTGGGAGTTAAATAGAGGTGGTGGTACTCCATTATTGTATGCCAAAGATTCAAAGTTGATGTTGACCAACACTCCTCACTTAATATCAAGTTGTGGATTGAAGCCAGATTAGAGAGGTAATTTACACACTCTATTCCGGAGGTGGATACCCATACGTTTATTCCATTATATCTATTAAATTTATTGAGTCTTAAAACTTCAATAATGCTTTTGATGATCATGGGATATGTAAAATAGTGGCCACCTTTTGATTAACTTCTAAAGTCCCATGTTCCATAGTGGTACCTTGGTTAGCCAATGAATCAACTTTTGAGTTTAATTTTATGAGCACATGAAAGAATTCAATTTGTTTGAATTGCAAAGAGATTATAACTGTTAGACAGGAGTAACTCCACAAATGAATTGATATTGTTCATTAAGATAAAACAAGGATATATAAATGGGGAGGGAGACTATTGGATTTCATCTCCAAATATCTCTTCATCTTCCAATTCCCTTTATTTTGTTATTTATAATATTTACATTGATTTACCTAATCCCAAAGATTAGGTGTCAACATTCTCCCCATTAATCTGAAGGAATGTTGGTGAGTCCAAGCATCATTCTGAATCTTTCAAACTTTTCCCTTCCAAGAGCTTTGGTGAAGATGTCTGCAATTTGATGGTATTTTCTATTGATGTGCTTGGATTGATCGTGGAAATTTGGGTTCTTGGCCAACTTTATTGCAAAAGCGTTGTCAATCAAAAGAGTAGTTGAATGCACCTGTTTCTCCTGCAAATCTTGCAGAATTTTCATGAGCCACACAATTTCCTTCGTTGCTTCAGCTGCTACCACATATTTTGCCTCAGTTGTGGAATCTGCTCGAAATTATTATTTGTGTGACCTCCAAGAGACAGCTCCTGATCCAAGACTTATAGCATAACCTGAAGTAGATACCCCAATTTCTTTATCTCGATCGAAATCTGAATTAAAGTATCCACTCAAGCTTAAGTCGCCCACCTATGTATACTTGAGTCCAAAGTCTTGCGTTCCCTTCAAGTACTTTAGAACTCTTTTTGCAGCAAACCAATAACCCTCACGAGGCTTTTGCATGAACCTGGAGAAGATTCCAATAGCAAATGAAATGTTTGGTCTGATAGTAGTCAGGTAGTTGAGACTTCCTATGAGTTGTTTATACTTTGTTGCATCCTCAAATTATTTTCCTTTAATGTATGTGAGTTATAATTTATGTTCCATTGGAGTGGTCAAAGGAATGCACTTAGTCATGCCAAACTTGTTCAATAGATCTCCAATGTACTTTTTCTGAGAAAATGATATAAACTTCGGATGTTGGGTTACTTCAATACTAAGATAGTAGTGAACATAGCCCAAATTTGCCATTTCATAACATTTCCTCAGTTCTTTCTTTATGGATGCAATGTAGTTCTCTTTGTTCTTTGTCATCAAAAGATCATCTACATACACCGCAAGATCTACAATTATTTTTCCAGCGATCTTGACAAACAAAGTTGCATCATAAAGATCACAATGTTTGAAATTGAGTTTCAAAAGATGTTCAATTAATTTCTCGTACTAGGCTTACGGTGTTTGCTTGAGGCCATACAAGGATTTTACAAACTTGCATTCTTTATGTCTTTGACCCTTCATAACAAATCCTCTTGGTTGGGACATAAAAACATTATCTTTCATATATACATTCAAGAAAACGTTTTTTACATCCATTTTATGGACTTTCCAACCGTTTTGAGTTGTAAAGGCAAAGAGTGTATGGATGGTAGCCCATTTTGTTGTGAGGGAAAAGTCTCCTCATAGTCGACCCCTTCCTTTTGTGCAAAACTTTTTCTACAAACATAGCTTTGTGCTTTTCAAGTGAGTCATTTTCTTTATACTTGTTCTTGAATACCCAATTGCAACCTAATGGATTGGTTCTCAATGGAGGATTAATGAGCTTCTAGGTGCCATTCTTTATCAAAGCATCATATTCTTTCTGCATCGTTTATTTCCATTCGTCATGAGAAGCGGCTTCTTTGAACGAAGTTGGTTCGAAATTTGTAGACAAATTCAATTCACAATCATAAGAAACATCCATATCAACAAGTGAATTAGGATTGTCTACATCACCTCCAATTTTTCTTGTTGAGCTTCTTGTTCCTATCTTTCCAACCTCATCGGGACAAACAATTTCAAGTGTCTTTGCCAACCATTTTAAAGGACCTTTCTAAGATGGCCCAGGTTGATCAGTTGATTGAGATGGGGTTGAATCAAGATTTAGTCTCCCCATTTTGTCAAACACATCACTCAAAGTGTGATTAGCAGTTGGAGCTTCATGCAGGGGAGAGAGTGCTTCAGAAGGAGATTCCATAAATTGATCCAGTATAGGGATCCCCCCTTCAAGATGTGGAATCTCATTATCAAATTCTTGAAAATACTTTGCATGTCTGAATCTATCCAAGCGATCAATTTGTCACTCAACAACATTGTTAGTCTTAGAAAATTCAGGAAAGGTAACATCTCTAGATCTTATAAACTTCTTATTCACTTCATCATAGAGACTATATGTTTTGGAGGTATTTGAATACCCCAAGAAAATACATTTGTGACTCCTTGAACTAATGTTGTTTCTTTGTTCCTTAGGTATCAAGGCATAATAGGTGGAACCAAAAACCCTGATATGCCTCAACGAAGGAATGTGGACATACCACATTTCATAGGGAGTCTATTTTTATATAGCATTAGATGCAGGGAAAATTTTAAGGATCAAAATTTGTCTTAAAGTTTATAAACCGGCGAATTTCACTAATCTATAATATGCAAACTATAAAATGTGTTGATATATTTGTAAAAATATTCAAATTTCTAATGATTTGATATATAGTCTATATAATTTTGGCAAATTTTAAGTTAAAATGATTTTATATTGTAAAGTTTGGGCGAATCATTTTTAGAGAAAAAAGTAAAATTGGCAAATCTCTTTTTTGGAAAAAAAACATGGAAAATTAGCCCACTTGCGAATATTAGCCCCTAAAATTTTCTATGATTAGATGGACACATATTCTTTATATACACAGCACAAAGGAACCGGATCAACCCAAAACATCAGCTTAACATTCTTGGAAAACATCATGGAACATACCATATTTAATATTGCCTTGTTCATTGTTTCGGCGACTCTGTTCTATTGGGGATTATAAGGCACGTTGTTTGATGTTTGATCGCATCTTGGCAAAGGTAGTTTTCAGCTTCATTTGATGTATATTCTTTTCCATTATCAGTGCGAATATATCCAATATGAGATTGTGTGTCATTTACAATCCATGCATGAAAGTTCTTGAATGTTTCAAAAGCTTCAGATTTGTTCTTCAATAAACCAGCCTAGATCCATCTTAACTCCGAATCTATCAAGCGCTGACAAGGATCAAATATTTTGAGGTACAACCTCTTTTGGATTGCAAAACTTGAAGAAAGGTTTGCACCTCGAAAGATTTGATCTCTCTAGGACCTTGATAGATACGAAGTTAAGATGGCTTTGGGTTGGTTTAATTGAAATTAAAATGGATCTAGGTTGGTTTAATTATTAATTTTATTTTTTATTTTATTTTTATTTTTATTTTTATCTAAAGCATGCGTGGTGTTGATGAACATTGTACTTGGCCAAGTATGGTATGTCAAATATTCCATGGTAAAGGTGATGGTTTACAAATTATTATGAACTATTAAATATGGGTCAATTATATATTTTAATTTAATATGGTAAAATGAATCATAATTTATACTACCATTATATTTTTAATTTTGTATTTTTTAACATATAAAATACTAAAATATATATATATATAGTATATATAATATACTATATATATTTAATAAAATATTTTTGATTGTGAAATCAAAGGTGGTTTTTCGAAATATGGTATTGATGAGCCATGGTATGGTAAGTGGGGTGAGTATCCATGGTTAAAAATCATGTTACATTGTACGTATTGTTTTGGTTGTGAAATAAGAGATGGTTTTTATGGTAAAATTGATTTTAATTTATAGCTACTATTTACATAATAAGTATACAAAACTTCAATTTCCATATACAAAAAAGAATTATTACCCATAGCAATAACAAGAGTCATTTGGTGGCACTACTCTTGCTTTTTTACACATTGCTATCGCATGGCTTTTGTTTATTGTGCAAAAATGACATAAGCTTATGTGCAAAAATGATATGCCTTAAAAATAATTTTAAAAAATCGAAAGTATTTAAATAATGAAATAATCTTTTTAATTTTTAAATATATAGACTAGTAATATATATATATAATTAAAAAAATTAAATATTTATAATAAATTTCATATTTATTATAAATATTTAAAGATTACATTTTTTAAAGAGAGATTTGTATTTAGAATGATTTGTTTTTTATAAGTTAAAATGGATATATATTATTGATCAACCTAGATCCATCGTGGCCAATGGTATGGTATGGCCAATAATATTTATGATAAATTGGGGGTGAATATCCGCGGTTAAAAATCTTGTTATAATTGTAAAGTATTAAGTTTTTTTTGGCTTGTTAATGATTTAAATATGGTTACAAAATTATTATGTAACTTATATGATAAAATGATTTTTAATTTATAACTACATTTAAACTTATATATTTATGTGAAAGGGGTAGATATATCAAAAAATTAATTGGGTAATTTTTTTTTAATTTTTTTTTCAAATTTATAATAATAAAAAAATGGTCATAAAAATAAATTCAAATAAAATATTTTAATTGTGAAATTAGAGATAGTTTTTGGGCATGTTGTATTGATGACCATGTTATTGGCCCATGGCATTGTAACAAAGCATATTTACAAGTTAATAATATCTATGGCAAAGTAACCCCAAGGGACAGCTCAAATGGTCGAGTTCCCGTTGCTAAGTACCTTGCCAATTGGGAGGTCACGGGGTCAAATCTCCTCGACGCCCTTGGGGCCAGGCTTAGCATAGAAAAAGCCGACGAGCAGTTCCCTTCGGGGAATTGCCGTGATTCGTTCCTGTGGATGTAGCGGCCAGTTGCAGGCCGTGAACCAAAAAAAAAAAAAATATATATATTATATATATAAGATATATATATATATATAATATATATATCTTGGCAAAGTATACATAAGTACCTGGTTAAACATATTGTTATATTGTAAATATTAAAGTTTTAATGTGCTTATTAATTAAATTTAAATATTGTTATAGAATCATTATTCTATTTTATAAGGTAAAATGGAGATAACTTATTGTTGCTACTTACAAATGATATATATGTGCTTATTAATTAAATTTAAATATTGTTATAGAATCATTATTCTATTTTATAGTTGCTACTTATAAATGATATATTTTAATAATATGTATATTGTGATTTTCTTTTATGTAAAAAATTATTCACAATTTTATTAATAAAAACAAAATTAAAATGTAACAAAATGAATTTTTTTTTTTTATTACTTTTAACTTTTTAAAAACACTACAACATCTCCACAATACTGGGCAATACTGGGCTTTATTCAACATAGTAAGTCGACATATCAAATTGTTTACAAACTTTCTTACATTACACCTACACATCACTCATATATTGGGTTATTGAGGGCGCAATAACCCCAACACAATTCATCAACATAGTAAGTCAACATGTCAAAATGTTTGCAAACTTTCTTACATTACACTTACACATCACTCTTATATTGGGTTGTAGAGCTTCTCTTGACGCAATAAACCCAACACAATAAAATCCAACACATTCTAGTGTAGTCATCAATAAAAGTCATCACATATTTATTATCATTTGCAGAAAGAATAGGCATTGAGAAGGAATAGGCATTGAGCTGAATCAACACAATAAACCCAACACATTCTGGTGTAGTCTTCAATAGATGTCATCACATATTTACTATCATTTGCAAAAGAAATAGGCATTGGGCCGCATAAATCAAAACGAATGAGTTCGAGTTTTCTATGTGCTCTGGAATTAGAATCATGAAAACACTATTTGATATGCTTTCATAAGATACAAGCATCACATTGCTTAAGTTTCCTAAGAATTGTAGGCAAACCAGTAACACAATTTTTCTTCAACAAACGGAGGTTGTCATAGTTCAAGTGTCCAAATATAGCATGCCATAAAATACTTGATGGAAATGTATCTTCATCATAGTGAGAATTGTATGAAAAGTTATGTGCATGAGCAGAGGTTCCTTGCAACTTCAGAAGTCTTTCTTCATCTATCACAATCATGACAAGTGAGTGATCTAGTGTTTTTCTGACCTCAACCTTGCCATCAAATATGCGAATGGAGTGTCCTTGTTGGCGGATGTGGACCAAAGACATGTCCTTGTTGGCAGATGTGGACCAAAAACAAGTTTCTCCTCAACTCCAGGGGATATAGAACATCATGTAGAAGAAAGTCTGGAAGACCAAATGGTTTAAGCCTAATGGTGTCAAACCCTCATGGCTTGAGTTTTGATTTGTCTACAAAGTATATTGCTCCATCAACATTATCAATGAATTCTTTAAAGAAATCTCTTCTGAAAGTCATGTCGTAAGTTGCTCCTGAATCAAGCAACCAAGCATCTTTCCATGAAGCAAGTGAAGCATTGAATAAGTCTTCAGTTACTCCAATGTTGCAATGTGCTACAACATAATGAGCGGACTCAGGTGCTTTTCTTTCCCTTTACCAAGTGTTTTACCCTCCTCTTCATTTTTTTCTAGCTCGATTTTGTCCAAGGCAGCGTAGATGTGGAAGCATCATGTCCATCTCTATTGCATCATATGCAATGATGATCAGGCCTTTCTCCTTGGAAATGTCTACCCCCTTGCCTCTAAAATTCTTCCTTCCTCTTTCTCTTTGGCCACCTCATCCTCTAGAAAAATCGTGTGCATGATTCTTCTCTTTCTGTGCAAGGCACACAACTTCTTGAAAAGATTGAGGAGTTGTCTTCTTCCCAAAAGTCTTCTCTCTTTCAACAAATTTCTTCTCAAGGGAGTCAAAGCAAATCTCCTCAACTTTGTCACTCGCTTGCAATGACTCAAGGTAATGTGAATAGGTGGGATATAGTGCCTTCACATAGGTTGTGAGAGGAACATCTATTTCAACACTGGTGGCCTTTATGTCATGCACAATGGATCTTAAATATGACATTAAGGCAAGAGGGTCATCATTTCTCAACTTAAGATTGAACAACTTAATCATCAATTGAACAACTTCAAGTTCAAAGTGTGAGTCATACAATTCCTTCAACTTCTTTAAGGCTTCAAAGGTATTGAAAATGGAGAAATATGACGATTCGCCTCTTCATTTAATGACGTTGCAATCAAGGCATAGCTCTTGATGTTCTTATTTTCCCAAATGGCAAGCTTCTTCTTTGAAGTGGGTTTCTCGGGTGCATTGTCTCCTCCTTTACAAACTCTTTTCCACAACTCATTAAAAATTAAGGTGTGTTTTATCTTCTAAAACCACTCATAATAGTTCTCTTTGCCAATGAAAACTACTCCCACAATGGAAATGAGTAAATGCATCATAAAAATTAATATGCCCTAAATAATTACAATAATTGCACAAAAAAACTTGATATTTTTGCAATAAAATTGACTAACTATATCTTCAAAAAATACATCAACTTAGTTAATATTTGCTCTCGAATATATTACATACAATTTCATTTCCATAAAATTCCATTTCCATATCTATAAAAATAAATAAATAAATAAAATGCATATCCCATCTATTTGTAATCATTATGAGTCCAACCTCAACCTATAAAAAATTATGAATAATATAAGTTCATCCCAATCACTCGCTTTCCATATATCCCATGGAAACATACGCACTTCATATTCTATGTAGTTTATACCATCATACGGCCTTTCTAAATTCATAAGATGTCATCGCTTATAATTTATACTATACCAACACGTAAGCACGACCATTCTAAATTCATAAGATGCCACCGCCTATAATGTGATCATCAAAAATTTCAACGAGTTGTAAATACACCAGCATGGAACTCAAGGCACACAGAGTCTCAAACAAGGTGCAACGTATACCAAGTCAATGCAGCGTTCAGAAAATTCAACGCACGACAGCATGGAACATCACATACCATTCAAGGCGGCCATTAACGCACAGGCAAATGCCTTCACGTAGAACGCAGCACCATAAGCAGCCCGGTCTTGAACGCAGGGATGAGATCCAACGTACATTCAGGAAAACAATATTGCTACCAGGTCACAAAATTCTCAATCATAAAAGTCATCTTCCAAATTATTTACTCAGTCGATTGAGCTCAGCAAGAAGTGAATTTATGCTCTGTTATTCATTACAGGAAACATGTGATCCTACGGCCGCCAGTGACCGATTCACAAATTCTCCAGTCACTGGAATTTCACGAAAACTTTGATCTTCTTTATCAAAATTAGCGCCTCTTTCCTCGTCCGCTTCAAATCTTCAAGCAGTTGCAGCTCGTTACGGAAATCATGAACCACTACCGTTTTTCTCAGCAATCTTCCATGGCCTTCACGCAGAGAATGGATAGCAAAGGGACAGACAATAATGGCAGGAAACAAAGGAGGACAATGACAAAAGTTACCGCATAAAAAACAAAAACTAATTTTAGGAGTTGGCTTCGATACTATATCAGAACAGGAGTAACTCCACTAACAAAGAACAGGAGTAACTCCACTAACAAAGGAATGTTTTGCATTAACATAGAACATGGATATATACGTGGGGAAAAAAACTATTTACAAAATTTCTATAGCTTTACCTAATTTCAAAGATTAGGTGTCAACCAGAACAATTTTTTGAAGGATAGCAGGGAGCTCTGGGTTTGACAACCTCTGTGTTTTTCTCACCTCTCGAATAACTATCATTGGATCTCCAAACGCTGAGACTTTTGTGATTCTCTTTTCAATTGTCATTTTCAATCCTTGCCAATGGGCAAGATATTTAGATTGGCTGATGGTGATAACCCCCAAGCTCCATGCAAATTGGGTCTCTATTTGTTCGTCAAGGCCAAACATAACACCTTCCCCTCCTACCACTCCTAGAATAACTGTGGTATCTCCCCTGTTGAATAACTCTCATTGAATCTCCAAACACTGAGACTTTTGTGATTCTTTTTTCAATTGTCATTTTCAATCATTGCCAAAGGGCAAGATATTTAGATTGGTTGTTGGTGATAACCCCCAAGCCCTAGGCAAATTGGATCTCTATTTGTTCATCAAGGTCAAACATAACTTTTGTGATTCTCTTTTCAATTGTCATTTTCAATCATTGCCAAAGGGCAAGGTATATAGATTGGTTTTTGGTGATAACCCCCAGGCCCTAGGCAAATTGGATCTCTATTTGTTTGTCAAGGTCAAAACATAACACATCCCCCTCCTACCACCCCTAGAAAAACTATTTTTAATAAAAAGTTTAATTTCATTTAAAATAAAATAAAATTTTCAACTTTTATTAAAAAAATTAAAATTTGTGTATTATAACTATCATTGAATCTCCAAATACGGAGACTTTTGTGATTCTCTTTTCAATTTTCATTTCCAATCCTTGCCAAAGGGCAAGATATTTAAATTGGTTGTTGGCGATAATCCCCAAGCCCCACGCAAATTGGATCTCTATTTGTTTGTCAAAACCAAACATAATGCCTACCCCCTACCACCCTTAGAAAAACTATGTTTAATAAAAAAATTAGTTTAATTTAAAAAAATAAAATTTCCATTTTTTATTTAAAAAAATAAAATTTGTGTATTATACTACATTAAAAAATGGTATTTTTGTGATTTTGTTTATGGTAGTGATGATTTTCTAGACCATAGCTAAAAAAATATTGCAATTTTAATGCTCTAATAAAACGCTCTAATGAAAGATTTCAAATTCATCATAATTTTAACCCAAAAATAAATGCTTTTGATAGAACCGCTCTCTAATTTAGGTGTTGATTTTTAAGGTTTTTTGTAGTCATAATATTTGGCTTTTAATGTCATAGTTGAACATGTTAGAATTTTAAGTTTGATTTGTACTCGTGATATTTGGTTTTTTAATGCTATGGTTGAAAATGTTGTTGTTGTTGTTGTTTTAAATTTATCTAAAGGGTGATGTAGCATCATCGTTTTTCGATTTGGAGGTTTTTTTCATGTATTTTATGCAAAAATATGGGTTTTGGGGCTACAATTCTCCTTTAGAAGTCACAGTCCTCCTCAAGTTTGTAACTTTGTTTTTCTATGATGAAGGCCCTGGTATCGAAAAAGGTTCTTCAAGAGGAAGCAACAATCTCTTCTCCTCTGTAAAATATAAAATATGGAAGCAATCATTGAATACCAAGTTCCCATGAGCCTAAATCTATAATCTTTGAGTTGTTCTCAATTTTAGTCATGGCTTATCACTAAATATTTGGTAGTAAAATACCTTGCACCTTTTGTCCTTTATTTTTTGAAGTCTTCATTTCAAAATGACCTTCAATATGAAGATGTTCCTCCACAAGAAAAATGTTGAGAAGACATAAAAACTAAAAATACACACCATGTCCACTGATGTGAGCATGGGGTACAACTCACACATTGCCCATGTGACCCCTTCATCACTAGGCTGACCCTATTATATATACATTTACATATTACCTATATATTTAATCTCATATAATATTTGTACTCGTGATATTTGGTTTTTAATGCTATGGTTGAAAATGTTGTTGCTATTGTTTTAAATTTATCTAAAGAGTGATGTAGCATCATCGTTTTTTGATTTGGAGGTTTTTTTCATGTTTCTTATGCAAAAATATGGGTTTTGGTGCTAGAATTCTCCTTTAGAAGTCACAATCCTCAAGTTTGTAACTTTGTTTTTCTATGATGAAGGCCTGGGTATAGAAAAGGTTGTTCAAGAGGAAGCAACAATCTCTTCTCCTCTATAAAATATAAAATATGGAAGCAATCATTGAATACCAAGTTCCCATGAGCCTAAATCTATAATCTTTGAGTTGTTCTCAATTTTAGTCATGCCTTATCACTAAATATTTGGTGTAGTAACATACAATGCACCTCTGGTCCTTTATTTTTCGAAGTCTTCATTTCAAATTGACCTTCAATATGAAGACATTCCTCCATAAGAAAAATGTTGAGAAGACATAAAAACTAAAAATACACACCATGTCCACCAATGTGAGCATGGGGTACAACTCACACATTGCCCATGTGGCCCATTCATCACTAGGTTGACCCTATTATATATACATTTACATATTACCTATATATTTAATCTCATATAATCCCCTGGCCCCTTGACTCCCTCCCTCCCCCCTCCCCAATATAGGGCCCCCTTGGGGTCATAACATAGTACCCTCCTATATCCATTTCATTTGTCTTCTTTTCAAAGACAATGCTCTCGTCTATCATATTTTCCTGGTCTTTGATTACTCACGCCTTGGAGATCATACCATCATATTTGGCATGTATATCCTCTAGGTGGAGTTCGACTTCTTCAAGTATCTTTTGTACACCTTGAGTTTTTTCTTCTCTCTTTTTAAAGCTTCAACATAACTCCATCTATGAAATCCTAGTGTCGTTTTTCAATTCTAGACCACACTTCTGATGTTACCTCACCATATCTCAGGCTTCTTACATTCATATGTCTAAATCACATGTCCTCAATAATGATTATATATATTACATTTACATATTACCTATACATTTAACCCTCATATATGCCTCCTCGTGTGGTTATACCATATATATTTAACCCAATACAAGCCCCCTTTGCCATAACACCATTGTTTTTCTACAACCTTCATAACATAAATGCTTTCTATGATGAAAGTATGGATATAGAAAATGATCTTCAACAATAAGCAACAACCTCTTCCCTTCAAGAAAATATGGGAGCAACCATTGAATACCAAGTTTCCATGAGCTTGGATCTATAATCTTGAGGTCTTTCTCCATTTTAGTCATGATTTTCACTAAATATTTGGTAGAAAATATCTCGCACCTCTTGTCCCTGATTTGTCGAAGTCTTCATGTACCTCATGCAGTACTCAATTAAGGGTTTGGAGCTCCATCCCATGGTGTGCCTCATATATGAAAAAAATAAATATAAACAAAGATACGAGCGGCAATGAATGAACAACAATAATTCTAAATTTTTAGCAGTGTATAGTAGGTGATATTGTTGTTGATGATGAGGATATGACAAGAACTAGACGAGCCAGAGAATTCATTCTTCTTGCCTAAATTGACCTCATATGCTTCTTGCTTCTCAAAAAATGAAAATGAAAATGGAAATGGAAATCCGATGTTTGTTGTTGGTTTATGTGAAAAAGATACAATTTATGATGTATCTCTAGACGACCTACAATTTAGAGTACAAGGTTCATTTCCTAGTGAATGATTGAATATCATTCTTTACTCTTAATTACATGATGTATTGAGAGAATTCATGAATATTAAAAACCCTCAAGTGAGTTGGAAATAGAAACATGTATCAATAATAATAAAAATGACAACAAAATCCAACATTCACGAGCAACAAATCCATACATTAAGAAGGGGTAAAGGTTTTATGGTCTATACCTTCATCAACATACTTTCTTTTCTTGCTTATGTACATACTATTTAATCACGGATGGAGTTATGTTTCATCAAGGTGAAACATTTTTTTGCCTATCATTTGTAGACAAGATTTACGGTTTCCAACCTTTTCCATATTGTAACCTCCGCTATTATTATTTTCCCTAATAACCAAGTACACTAACGAGTCTCACAGACTAATTATATTTCTTGCTTGGTTGCATTAGCACTACATTATCACCTAGCATTTGTAGAATAATAGAACTTTTTTAGGTAGAAAATCAGGTTGTGCTCTTAATCTTCTTGCACCAGAAGTAATATAAAGCCTTTTCAACAATTCTTGATTTGCGAAAAATTCTCAACATGAAAACATAGGGTGCTGCACTTGAAATAGGAAGGAATCCCAATGAAATCATCTTCCTATAAAGAAGAATGGTTTCTTAGAGTATTTATATTACCTCAGATATTGTATAGGAAATAGAGGTCTATCCATCTGCCATTTTCTTAACAATTTGAATTGATACAAAGATCCCATGAATTGGTGTTTTTTATATGATCCGAATCTATTACTGCGAAAGAAAACTAAGCGCCCAGATCCGGAGTC
>APFE031490716.1:4169-44289 GCA_000404065.3 Pinus taeda | reverse complement strand
TCCCTCCCCCCTCCCCCCTTGCTTTGGGGTCATACTATATACATTTAACCCAATATAGGGCCCCCTTGGGGTCATAACATAGTACCCTCCTATATCCATTTCATTTGTCTTCTTTTCAAAGACAATGCTCTCGTCTATCATATTTTCCTGGTCTTTGATTACTCACGCCTTGGAGATCATACCATCATATTTGGCATGTATATCCTCTAGGTGGAGTTCGACTTCTTCAAGTATCTTTTGTACACCTTGAGTTTTTTCTTCTCTCTTTTTAAAGCTTCAACATAACTCCATCTATGAAATCCTAGTGTCGTTTTTCAATTCTAGACCACACTTCTGATGTTACCTCACCATATCTCAGGCTTCTTACATTCATATGTCTAAATCACATGTCCTCAATAATGATTATATATATTACATTTACATATTACCTATACATTTAACCCTCATATATGCCTCCTCGTGTGGTTATACCATATATATTTAACCCAATACAAGCCCCCTTTGCCATAACACCATTGTTTTTCTACAACCTTCATAACATAAATGCTTTCTATGATGAAAGTATGGATATAGAAAATGATCTTCAACAATAAGCAACAACCTCTTCCCTTCAAGAAAATATGGGAGCAACCATTGAATACCAAGTTTCCATGAGCTTGGATCTATAATCTTGAGGTCTTTCTCCATTTTAGTCATGATTTTCACTAAATATTTGGTAGAAAATATCTCGCACCTCTTGTCCCTGATTTGTCGAAGTCTTCATGTACCTCATGCAGTACTCAATTAAGGGTTTGGAGCTCCATCCCATGGTGTGCCTCATATATGAAAAAAATAAATATAAACAAAGATACGAGCGGCAATGAATGAACAACAATAATTCTAAATTTTTAGCAGTGTATAGTAGGTGATATTGTTGTTGATGATGAGGATATGACAAGAACTAGACGAGCCAGAGAATTCATTCTTCTTGCCTAAATTGACCTCATATGCTTCTTGCTTCTCAAAAAATGAAAATGAAAATGGAAATGGAAATCCGATGTTTGTTGTTGGTTTATGTGAAAAAGATACAATTTATGATGTATCTCTAGACGACCTACAATTTAGAGTACAAGGTTCATTTCCTAGTGAATGATTGAATATCATTCTTTACTCTTAATTACATGATGTATTGAGAGAATTCATGAATATTAAAAACCCTCAAGTGAGTTGGAAATAGAAACATGTATCAATAATAATAAAAATGACAACAAAATCCAACATTCACGAGCAACAAATCCATACATTAAGAAGGGGTAAAGGTTTTATGGTCTATACCTTCATCAACATACTTTCTTTTCTTGCTTATGTACATACTATTTAATCACGGATGGAGTTATGTTTCATCAAGGTGAAACATTTTTTTGCCTATCATTTGTAGACAAGATTTACGGTTTCCAACCTTTTCCATATTGTAACCTCCGCTATTATTATTTTCCCTAATAACCAAGTACACTAACGAGTCTCACAGACTAATTATATTTCTTGCTTGGTTGCATTAGCACTACATTATCACCTAGCATTTGTAGAATAATAGAACTTTTTTAGGTAGAAAATCAGGTTGTGCTCTTAATCTTCTGCACCAGAGTAATATAAGCCTTTTCAACAGTTCTTCATTTGCGAAAATTTCTCGGCGTGAAAACACAAGGCGCTGCTTTTGAAATAGGAAGGAATCCCAAATAAATCATCTTCCTATAAAGAACATTGGTTTCTTAGCGTATTTATATTGCCTCGGATATTGTATAGGAAATAGAGATCTGTCCATCTGCCATTTTCTTAACGATCCGAACTGATACGAAGATCCAATGATTGGGTTTTTAATATGATCGAATCATTACTGCGAAAAAACTAAGACGCCAGATCCTAGGAGTCAAACTACGCTCATACCAGAGGCCCATGTGGTGGAAAAGAGCTCAAAGCAAACATTATACGGTATACAAAGAATAAGAGACTTTGGATAGAAAAGAAGCAAAAGAAAGTTGTGAGAAGTCTTGTCAAAGAAGATTCATTGAAGGAAACAAAAGTCAATTAGGAAGTGCATATCAATGAAAACCTTCCAGATTCAGAAACAATGGAAGCTCATACACAACAAACCCTTGTGAAAGTTGGATCCCCAAGGAATAAGGCTGGAAAAAGCAATTCATTGGGCAGATGAGAAAGAACCAAAAGACAATGCTCACTCACTAAAGGGTGACCGACCGCATTTAACAAAAAACCCAAGATGGATCCAAGTTGAGAAGAAGGGCAAAAATATTTCACCAAGGAAAATAAGAAGCTAGTGAAGATCAAACTAAAAAGAGGTAAAAATGGAAGGCAAGTGTATTTGGATCTTGAGAGTATTCTAGAAAAAGAAAATAGCTAGAGAGGGAATTGCTTGAGGGTTTGGATTGAGCCTTCGTGCTTAGGGTTTGGATTGAGCCTTCGTGCTTAATATCAAACTCGGAAGGATTATTAGTAGCTTTGATGAAATGTAACAATTTTAGGTCACATTCCAGTTTTCTTTTTCAATTTCATTTAAACAAAACAAACAAACCAAATATAACCAAAAATAATAATAATAATAATAAAAAACATAGAAAACAAAAACAAAAAAAACTCGCTTTTAGTGATCAAATTCCAGCAATAGAAAATAAAAAAATATAGGAGTTCATATCAATCAAAAACTTTAATCAAATTTTTGGGTTAATTCAGATTTGCAAAAATCCCTTTGTTCCCCTGCACAGATATTTAATCATTGTAGAACTCTACTTAATGCCTAAATTTTTTTGTTAAATTACTTAAAATTATTATATTTAAATAACATATTTATAGATTTCATTAACATTTTATATGGTTTTTAGTTATTGAGCCCTTGTTCTCCATGGACTGTTGGACTTCTTTGTAAGAACTTGTTGGGCGTTGCAAGGATTTAACTTGAATTGTGCATCCCTGCAATTTGTTTTTATAAGCAACTTCGCTTCCAAGGATTTAACTTGAATGGTGCGTCCTTGCAATTAATTTTTTATAATATTTTGAAAATATATCGAGAAAAGTTTATAATTTCTTACAAGTAAAAATATGATTAAAAAAAGAATGCCGAGTTCCTACATCATACTTCAAAAACAAATACACTGATTATGTAAAATACCTAAATACATAAATTTTTAAATGATACTAATTGAAGATGCAAAGCAATTATGTATTTGCAGTATTTAAGTTTTTAAAGAACCATGCAAGATGAGAAAAGGAAGTCTTTAGAAAAAAATCAGTTTATGCATTGTTCCCACTACAAAACAATCTTATAAACTTGGAGTCGTTTCATGCTTTAAAAAATTAGGGTGGGAGTCGTTTTATGCTTTAAAAAGATAGGGATTCGAAATTTAGCCAAGATCAAATGACATAGGCCGAAACATAACAAATATAAATGTATTGACAAATCATATTTCCTATCAAACATATGAGAATAGCAACCTTGAAAAAGCCTCCATTCCTGCATATAATCTGCCCCCTCTCGTCTTGAATCTGATGCTAAAATCCTCTAGGATAATCTTACTTCAACTAACTGGCTTAACAATAGAGTGCAAGTTACAATTAAAACTTGAGAAATAATAACTAAGACTTAAGTAACCATCGAGGAACAGTGTTTTATCGCGCAAGACAAGAACCATACCTTACATTACTGTTAAGAGCTTAATTGACTCAATGGATGTAAATTTATTACCTAAATTAAAGTTTTAAACCAGTTAAAAAGCTGACCACATCAAATTTTTGTGACGCTAAATTCATTATACGATCTATAATTTCACCATGGAACAACTGCTTATTTTGTAAAGCATTGATCCTTGTAAAGTTTCCAAAAAATGAACTAAAATTCATATGAGCTCTCTTGCTACAAGGGTTTCTATTCTTGTTGGTTTTGAGAAGAAAAGCAAAAACAACAAACCTACTTAGCTATATATATATAGAGGGAGAGAGAAACACGCACACACACACAATCTTGGTAGGCTCTCAAGCAAACACAATTCATCCTCAACAACAAATTTCATTTTTTTACCAAATACAAGTCAAGTTTTTTATAATCTTCTTAACTCATCCCCTAGAAGGAGAAAGCTATACTGAGCTCTACCTTCCTGGAATGTGTTGGTTATGCTAGCATTTAGGTCACGGCTAGAAACTGTACCATCTTGATTTCTGCTCTTAACAGTGTAGAGCAGAAAGCCGTACCAGATAAAAGGGGGAAATTCCTTTACAAAGTGTAATGCTACAATTGGTTCGATAGTTAAAGTTTGGTAATGAATGAGATTGACATGCGGTCCTGGAAGCGTAATATGCAAAAGAAGGAAAAAATAAAAATGTACTTTCATAGCAAAATCTACAACATACAAAAATATCATTCGCATGGGAACATTGATCTCTTTAATTCCCAAGCTTCATGCTATTTTAATACCAAGTCCAATGGATACAGAAAGTAAAACAATTATCAGTTATCGCTTACTCTGATAATTACAAATAGGAATTTGTCTTTTTGTGCCTCTGATCATTAGAGCTTTGAAATAATGGCTTACTAAAGTTCATCGGAACTGAATTTGTGCCCCAACTCTAGTGTTTCTTTCTCTTCACTCTTGGCATCCGACCTATCAATCCAACTGACCAGATTGCCATCCATCATATATAATCCTCAGTTTGGTTTGCATGCAGATAACCACATCTCAAATCGAATAGTCTCTCTAGCTATTTGTTCTTATCCTCTTATTTGCATTTGTGTCAATGGAAATATCTAAATTATTCGGAACTTTTATATACACAGACTTTTTCTCACCATCCCCTTCCAAGCATAGATCCCCCATCTCTTGAATTATAGAACGTAAATGACGATAGCCATATTTTTCCAGACAAAAGTTTTTTCCGAAGGCCTTACCATAACTGGCTCCAATATCGCCAAAGGGTACTTTTCCTCCGTTCATAGAAACAACCCTCAAGATCTCATCCTTCAAAGTATTGACATCCAAAGTCTGCCCTGAGGACTTTGAATTTACTCCTTTTTCTTCAGAAGGCAAGCCTTGTTTATCCACATCTGCAAGCAACCATTTCTGAACTGATCACATCCACAAAGATTAAACATGACATTAATTATTTTCAATTTTAGGTGTATTGCAATACTAAAGATATTTACCAAGTAGTCATATTGAACATTCATTGAAAACACAGAAGTTGAAACTTCATTGAAAACCCCATTTTATAGACAAGATCCTGGGAGCAGATTTGAAAACTTCTACTCTACAGGGTAATCTACCCTTTGTAAAACAGCTGTAGCGTTTGATTACTTTGCCATTCAAATTAAAACCACGCTATATTTTTGGGCATATTTATAATGTGTTTCCTCGAAAGAACGATGCAATTTGTTGTAGAAGACTGTTTCATAACTAGCTCAATTAACCTCTAAATTTTGGTTCCCTAATACACGATTCCTGAGCTGAAACCTGAACATTTTTGTAGTCGTCTGAAAACATGTTCTGAACTCTTAAGATTTTGAACACTTATCTGACTAAACAATACTTCCAATGGGCATTAAAAATTACTGCGTTAAAACTAAGTAGCTGACATTGTTCCCTGAATAGGGTTGTAAAAACTTCTGAAAACAGTGGCTGACACAGTTCCCTGAATGGGGTTGTCAAAACTTCTGAAAACATATTCTATACATTGCTTTTTCCTTTGGTATTTATGTCAATGGGCATTCCTTGTGGTGATCCCCTGCCATTCTTGGTGAATGGCAAACTGTTGGAAATACAGAGACGGGCGGTGAATCAGTGTTTCTTTTCAATTGTTACTTTTACCAGTTATATCACTTATATTTAGAATAGAACACAAAATGAACAATAAGAATAAATGCTTTTATTAATAAACTGTTGGAAATACAGAGAGAAGCGGTGAATCAGTGTTTCTTTTCAATTGTTACTTTTACCAGTTATATCACTTATATTTAGAATAGAACACAAAATGAACAATAAGAATAAATGCTTTTATTAATTTCTTATT
This sequence comes from Pinus taeda, assembly GCA_000404065.3. Taxonomy (NCBI): domain Eukaryota; kingdom Viridiplantae; phylum Streptophyta; class Pinopsida; order Pinales; family Pinaceae; genus Pinus; species Pinus taeda. The sequence continues at coordinate 38,238 of APFE031490716.1, read as the reverse complement.
TATAATATATCAAAGCACAATATATGTAGGGCTCCAACCCCTCCAACCTGTATTTGCCAAGCACCGACTTGAACTTCAAGGCTCCAACCTTGTCAATTTTGAGGCACCAACCTCAAGGGCTCCAACACTATATCTAGTTCAGACTCCGACCTGGTTTCGACTCTGATCCTCTAGGGCTCCAACCCTATCCTCCGAGGCTCACATCATGAGGGCCTTCAATCAATGCATCATGGTCTTCAATAACATCTCCAAGACCAGCTTCTACAAGTCTTCCAAATATCTTCAAGTATCCTCCAAGGTATCTTCAACAGGCAGCTCTACAAGTGTCTTATAAGTCCTTCAAATGTCTTCAAGAATCGATCAAGGTGTCTTTAATAGACTTCTCCAAGAGTAATTCAAAAGGTGCTCCAAATGCCTGCTCCTTTAATCAAGGTTCCAAAGTTCTTCAAGGTTCTTATCCAACAACAGGATTTGTCCACTTCAAGTATTCTTCAAGGTTTTCCTTTAGTTTGTCCCAAAACTGCACCTATAAACTGGGCTTCAAAACTGCTTTCAAAATTTACTCTAATAAGACTGTCTCCAATAGTGCTCCAGGTGGGGACAAGGATGCCTGCTCTATATTAACTCAACAAGAAGGATTAAATCAAAGTTCTGGTCAACAAAGTCTGCTTCAAAACATTTATGCACAAGGGTCAACAGCTACTCCAAAGTCCGCATAAGTCTGTTCTAAATCAAAGCTCACTAATTCTTCAAAGAACTATATACAAAACTTTGTTTGTAGCTTCCAGAAGGTCCTCTAAACAATGTCTACTCTTTAAGAGTAAGGTCTGCTTCAAACAACTTCAGTAGAAGGTTGAAATGACAGGTCAAGATCTGTTTAAAACAAATCGCAATGGAGCAAGGGAGGTCGAATTCTTCCAGTGCGCAGGCCATGTAGGAGAGGGGGCTGAAATTCACAAGTGGAGGCTGAGATTTGCCAAGGCCAAGTTGACTTTGGGGGGTGGGGAGCGAATTTCTCTTGGGCCTAAAATCCAGAGGGATTTTTCCAGCTTCTATTATGGATGTTTTCCTGTGTATTTCTGAGAGCCACTTTCCCCATGAGCGGAGCCCTGCATTTTCCAGAGAAAATTTAATGATGGAAAAATTGTTTGAGACAAATTTGAGATTTACTACATTTTTGAATGGTTGTTTTGTGACTGATTTTCTAAATATTTCTGTTGCAAAATTAGTGAGTTAAAACTTAAAAGTGCCAGATTATTAATGTTTCAGTTTTACAATTTTCAAATTTTATTTTATGGCAGAAAATATAATTGATGATTTAAACTAATTTATGGGGATAAAATAGTTGTAGGAAACTTTAATATGAACCTAGTTCTTAAAAATTAACATCGTATCATAAAAAAGAGAAGATCAGTAGCACAAGGGTTGTGACAACAAAATGTATTCAACATATTTCATTTTCAGCAAGGGTTTTGTGGCTAAAAGTTTAATTTGGACAAAATAATCTCGAGTAGGTTGAGATTTGAAGACTGGCTCGAAAGGGCATCTATTTCCAATTCATGGAAGGAGAGGATCGTGAGAATTCTCATGGAACACAATTTGTGGGAGTTTGACAAGACCAATAACCAACCTCCTTCTGATGCTACAGCACAGGCCGCTCATAATTTAAAGGATGTGAAAGCTAGAAGCATCACTTTGGATGTCGTAAAGGATCGTGTGACCCCTCACATATCAAGCAAGAATAAAACCCATAGCATGTGGACATTCTTGACAACATTGTACTAAAGCAATAACCAGCACTGGATGATAGTGTTAAGAGAGATGTTGAGAAACACTAATATGCACAAATCAAACATAGTGGCTTCATACCTCACCAGGATTCAACAAGTTCGAAATGAGCTTGCAATTGTTGAGGAAGTTGTGCAAGAGGATGAGCATGTTAAGATAGCCTTGAGAGGTTTCTCTAGACAATGGGCTTCCTTTGTGATAGGAATCCTCGCACATGACAAGCTTCCTGATTGGAATAACCTATGGGATGATTTCACCCAAATGAGATTTGGGAGGAGTCATTGACTAGTGGACAACGTAAGGGGGAGGGGGGGTGTGGCCGGTGAGGAGAACCTAGCTCTTTGCTAGGCAAGCAAAAAAAGGTAAGGTGAAGGCCAAGCAAAACTCAAGTGGAGGAGCATCTTCAAATAACACGAAGAACATGAGCAAAAGCCAAGCACTCTGCGTGTCATAAATATGGACACCATGCAAGTCAGAGTCCATTTCCAAATAAGAAGGGCAAGGGGAAGACAACTATGGCTACATCTGCATAGATGGATGAGTTAGCCAATAAGTTTAAGAAGGAAAATTCCTTGGTGTCTTGTCTTTCTAGCACCATTACATGTGTGGTGTGGTTTGTGGATAGTGAAGCATCTTGTCACATAAGAGGATCTCATGACCTATTCACCAATATGGCTAAGGAGCACAAAGACCTATATGTGGAGCTTGGTGGCAATGCCAAGTATGTAGTAGAGGGTGTGGGCAACATATAGTTTCAGTTGGATTCTGAAAGTACTATGAAGGTGAGTGAAGTATTGTACGTACCAGGGCTTCAAAATTACTTACACTCAATTTCGGTGACGAAAGACACGGCAGTCGAAGGGATCTAATCCTAGCCATGGTTTTAAAACTTTGACTCTGAACCGGCCAAGGGTCGACTCCGACTCCAACTAGGTATCAACTCAACCTCGTTGATTTCAATGACTCGGTTTTTGTAAAAAATACATTAAATGTTTATTTTTTTTATGAAAAAACATAATTTTAAAGATTTTCATTCATGTTTCCAAAATCAAAACATTAGAATATAGAGAGAAGACAACATATGATCAAAGTATGCTCATGAATATATCTATTTTATCAAAATGATAGTGCATTGTCCAATACATGTAATATATAGAGATCAGAAGAAAAACACATAACCAAGGATGCTCTAAATGGCCTCTACAACAAAACATCACTAGTCACTAGTCACCACTGCTAGAGAAACCAACATCATCCGGCTCAGACTCTGAATCAAAGTGAGACGGGAAAACCATGGCCTCCTCATCAAGATCTCCAACTGTAATTGTAGAAGTAGTAGCACTAGCACGTTGAGATAGACAAGCTATGCGCTTGCGTCGTGGCTGAGTAGAGGAAGTGCCTGCAGCTAGAGGACTTGGGGCTAGGCCTGGTACTAGTGGATCTGCATTTAACTAAACATTATGTTCAAGTAATGCCTCCATCTCTAAATCCAAATCAAGACCAATATCTTCATCAAGGTCAAACTCTGTTGGTTGACTCTCCACTACAAACTCCTCACAAATGCTCACACAAATGCAATGAGATAGCTGGGAGGAAATGTGTGGGGGTTGGGTAACTTTAAACCAACAAAAAAAATCGCTTTTGGAGTCTGTTTTTCCCTCTCTTTTCCGTCATGGATCAGCTCAGCCTGGTTAAGACAGGCTCGGCCGAGCCGGCCAGTTGGATAACAAACCAGCCTTTGGTCCAATTTTTGTACCAAGCCGACCCGACCAAGGGTCCAGCAAGATCAACTCGGCCATTTCCGTTTCGGTTCGACCGTTTTTTAAAACATTGATCCTAGCATAAGGCGAGTAATTAGATGCAGAGAGTCATTTGTACTTGTTGAGAGGAAAACCAATCCAAGCCCTAGTGCATGACAGTGACACGCTGTGTGCACTATAGCACCAAGGGATGGGTCACTTGCACTATAGAATTTTACCATGTTACGAGAGATGGTCATTGGTCTTTTGAAGTTCAACGTTTTTTTTAAACATTGATCCTATCATAAGGCGAGTAATTGGATGCAGAGAGAGTCATTTGTACTTGTTGAGAGGAAAACCAATCCAAGCCCTAGTGCATGACAGTGACACCCTGTGTGCACTATAGCACCAAGGGATGGGTCACTTGCACTATAGAATTTTATCATTGTTACGAGAGATGGTCATTGGTCTTTTGAAGTTCAACGTAGAGTAGGATAAAGTGTGCAAGGGATGTGCACTTGGCAAGTATGCCAAGGCCACTTTTCTAAGCAACAAAAGCAGATCCAAGGGTGTGTTGGACTTCTCATTTCAATTTGTGTGGTCCTATGTCAATGGAGTCTATGACTAGATATTGCTATTATGTGACATTTATAACGATTTTTCCAAGATGACATGGATATACTTTCTAAACGCTAAGAATAACATCTTCAATCGATTCCGAGAGCTCAAAGCTCTAGTGGAGAACTAGACAAGGAAGACGATCAAAGTTTTCTTATATTAAACAATGGGAGTGAGTATACCTCCAACAAATTTAAGAATTTTTGCAAAGAGGTCGGAATAAAAAAGGAGTCAACAATGCCATATAATCCATACCAAAATGGAGTGGCAGAGAGAAAGAACAGGGCTATCATCAAAGCAACAAAGGCCATCATCCATTATCAAGATTTGCCTATGTTCTTGTGGGTAGAGGCATGTAATACAATTGTGTATTTGCAAAATAGGAGTCCTCAAAAGGCATTGGGAAGCAAGACTCCCAAGGAGGCTTCCACAGGAGTGAAACTAGAGGTGAGCCACCTTCGTATCTTCGATACTTTGTTGATGTCAACATACCATCTGAGAAAAGAATTATTTGGAGCCCTCAACAAAAAAGGGAACTTTGTTGGAAACAACAAGATTTCAAAAGCCCATAGTTTCTACATTGTAGTGCAAAGGAAGACAATGGTCAAAAGGGATGTCAGATTCACAGAGGGTAGGGCCTTTAAAATGTCACATGGGTTGGATCCAACAGTGGTAGAGTATTGGGAGTGAAAGGCTCCAAATACAAAAGGACCAACAATAGGGACACAATCTTTTGATTAGGAGGAGGATTGAGATATTCCTTTGAGCTCTATCAAAAGGAGGCTAAGATGGTTCGAGCAGGCTTTAGGGGATGTCGAGGAGAGCATGTGGAGGCTCCTAGCATCACTTTCATGGAGAGTACACCATCGAGGAGATCTCCAGTTGCATGACCTTAATGAGTAGCATCAATGATTTTGAGCCTTCTACTTTTGAGGAGGTAGTAGACCAACAAGTTTAGAGGGATGCAATGGTGGAAGAGTACAACTCCATGAAAAATGATGTCTAGCAAATTGTACCAAGGCTTGAGGGGAAGTTGATGGTCACTTCTTGATGGATTTATAAGATCAAACATGCAGCAAATGGTAGTGTTGAGAAGTGTAAGGCGAGGTTCATATTGAGAGGGTTCTTCTAGGAGTAGACTATGAGGAGACTTTTGCTCTTGTCACGAAATATGCATTGCTCAAAGCGGTCATTTCCATTGCTTTGAGGATGGAGTGGAGGATATACATCATATGGATGTCAAGACTCCCTTCATCAATGGGTTAATTGAGCAAGAGGCGTATATTGAGCAACCTTAGGGATTCAAGGTGCAAGGGATAGAGTCCCATGTATGCAAGTTGAAGAAGGCATTATATGGACTTGAGCAGGCACCTCAAGCATGGTACTCAAGGATTGATGGGAACTTTCTAGGCTTGGGCTTCACCAAGAGTGAGGCAAATTCCAACTTGTACTATGTATTTGTTGATGGTGAATTGCACATATTTGTCTTCTGTGTGGATGATCTCTTTCTGACGAGATCTAAGAAGCTCATAGAGATGTGCAAGCAGAACCTTGATTTGAAGTTCGAGATTGAAGACATAAGGATGATGCAATACAATTTGGGATCAGAGGTGTGGCAGCAACCGAAAGAGGTATTCCTTAGGCAGGGCAAGAATGTAGTTGATATCTTGAAGAGATTTAAGATGGAGGATTGCATGTCGATGTCTACACCTATGATTATCAACTTGAGGAAGCTTATTGTTTCTAAGAGTGAGTTGGTGAATCCCACCTTATACAAGCAAATGATAGGGTATTTGATGTATCTGGTCAATACCAAACCAACTATTTATTTTGTTGTTAGCACATTGAGCCAATTCATGGTGGAGCCAAAAAGCATTCATTGGGTGGCAACAAAACATGTGGTCAGGTAACTTCGAGGTATAATGGAGTATGGATTGAGCTACGTTTAACTTATAAAGTCTTTTCATACGATTTTGCAAGTAAATTAAGACTCCTAGCCACAATCTAATCGACTAGTTGGACTAGAATAGACCCTCCACACCATGATATGACTTCACAAGTTATTCCATGGGTTACCCTTGTATCCCCTTACCATAATTTGACACCATTTACCTACTCTAACCAAGAGGACTTGAGAAATAAACATATGTATCAAGGTAAGTTTGTCCCTCTTGGTTTATTCTAAGTAAATTAGTAACATTTGCTTATGTTATCTGTGCATAATTGTCTTATTTATATTAGTGCCTAACCATTAATTGAAATTGGAAGTGTGATTATAAGTTGGGAACCATGCATTGGGATCCATGTACCATGCCTTGAGGTGCATGCACAATGCCTTTTGATCCATGTACCTACACTAGGATCCATGTATCTATATACAACTATATTTGATCACATTGGGATATGTGTCAAAGTTTCTTAGGATGTGTGCCTGTGCATTGGGATTCGTGTCAACTGAGGTGGACAATGACAAGGTCACTGCATCATCACCAAAGGTCTACATCAACATTTATGTAAACTCGACATTATTTGAGCATCATTATTAGTCATTATATATGTATCATCTGCACATGTGCGAGGGGAGTCCCCTTCTTGTATCCATGGCTATACTTGAGAGCTTATAGGATGTATGTGTGAACTAGTGTGTCACATCCATGAATGGCACTAATCACCATTATTACTTCTCTAGAAGCTTCTAGGAAGTGATTTAATCATTTCTCCATAAGTATTTACTTCTAAAACTTCGAGAAAGGACAACCAACTTCAAGGAGAGTTATCTTTTGACAGAGTGCCATAATTCTGCCAAATCAATTCCATTGGATGCAATAATAGAAAAATAAATTAGGAATTGTCACATGCAAATTATCACATGTTTTGATCATTTGACATCCAAGCAAGTGAACCACTATTGAGTTAGTGCTCCACTATTTTATTATTTTTTACCTTGTCAACCTCACATATACAAATAAAGGTTGGTTAGAAACCACTTGTATTGAGCACATTGTATTCTTTGAACACGTGGATTGTAATGAATGGTTCAAAGGCTTCCTTCTTCTATAAAAAAAAGACACTCCACACCTCATTTTGTTGAGTTTGAGATTAATAAAAAAAAATATTTGCAACAAGATGTTGGTTAGAGTCTTCTTATTTCCTTTGTTCCTTTAGCAATTTTTTAAGTAAGTTCCATGAACCTTTGTCTTAGCAAGGAGAGAGGCAAGTCTTTGAAGTAAAATTTTCAAAGGGTATGTTTTGCATTGCATGTCACCCACATTTTTCGCACTCCAAGGGCACTTAGAGAAGTGTTTCCCCACATTCCCCCCTTTAGGGAAAACTCTAGGAAATACAAAGAAATGTTTCATTAGTATGGGGGATGCATTTCCCCTCGATGGTGTCTTCATTAGTATGGGGGATGCATTTCCCCTCGGGGGTGTCTTCATTAGTATGGGGGATGCATTTCCCCTTGGGGGTGTCTTCATTAGTATGGAGGATGCATTTCCCCTCGGGGGTGATTAAGTACCCTCCCCTCCCCCACCCCCCCCCCAAGAAAGGGTGCGCTCGGTTCTATCCTTTTGCTTAGATTTTGAAAGCTATCATTAATTGCTTTGAGATGTTTGAGAGCAATTACAACCTCATCTATAGAAGAAGTAGAATTTCATATCCCATTTAAAATTCAACAAACTTAATAGTTTTCAAAATTTTAGGATTTGGGATTACAAGAGGTGGGGAGGAGGGGCATGTCACCCACATTTTTCACACTCCCAGGGCACTTAGAGAAGTGTTTCCCCACATTCCCCTTTGGGGAAAACTCTAGGAAATGCAAAGAAATGTTTCATTAGTATGGGAGATGCATTTCCCATCGAGGGTGATTAAGTGCCTCGCCCGCTCCCCAAGAAGGGGTGTGCTCGATTCTATCCTTTTGCTTAGATTTTGAACGCTATCATTAATTGCTTTGAGATGTTTGAGAGCAATTACAACCTCATATATAAAGAAAGTAGAATTTCATAGCCCATTTAAAATTCAACAAACTTAACAGTTTTCAAAATTTTAGGGTTGGCGGGATTACAACATTTCCACTAGCTTACACAATGATGAATTTGAATGGAAAGAATTAATATTGTTAAGATTATATTATTATTATAAATTTAATTTTAAAGATGAGGAGTCCCCTTGAATTTCGACAAAAAATTGAGGGCACTCCTACATGTCCCCCATGTGCATCTCCCTGCTCTTGCATTACATTATCCTAACAACTCGGTGGACATAGTAATTTTTCTACACAGGGACTGAATCTTGCCCCTAGTGGCTCTAGCTCTTTCAATCCAAAAGAGCCCACTAAAGAGATGGAATCTAAAACATAAAATATTGTGGACCAATTTATAATTTTTGAACCAAAGAGTGAACATTTATGTATATGAATCACAATTTCAATTTACATCGAAAAGTTTCCATTGTAATTATATAAATGAGGATGTACATTTATGTGTTTCGAATATGAATGAGGATGAGCATACATAGAGAGAGAGAGAGGGAGAACATATTCAAAGAGAGATAGAATAGGTACTTCTATATGACTTGCCATGCATAACCAATAATTAAAAATAAAAAATAAACCTTAAGAACCCTATAATGATACTAGTAGGAAAAACGTGAGAATTGTTACTTCACCAACCATACTCGTTTGCCTTTCTCATTTCTGAGAGCTTTGTCTTAAAGCACTACAACAAATAATAACACACTTAAAATATGAGAAAAAATGAAGCTAGGGTTTTTTCTTCGCAAGAATGTGTTTTTGGGAGTGGTCGCCTTGCTCTGTTCTTTGGATGGCTTTAAGGGTGGTCATGGTTCTTGGATGGTTCTTGGAGGCAATGGAGGTGTTTGCACAAAGCGGCTTCATCGACCTCGACCTGTCTACCTAGTTTATTGTCTTCCAATGGGCCTTTGGCAGTCTGTTCTCACAGGTCAACTAGGTTGTTGTGGACTCTTTGTTGTTCTTTGAACCAGCCGGATTTGGAGTCGCGACGACTGAAGAGGGCTTCCCTCCTCAAGTTGCTACGAGCTCAGGATGCAAGCCAAGCATGGGTTGAGTCCATTGGCCGGCCAGGTCTTGCGTTTTGGTTTTTTTCTTCTGAAGGCATGTGGCAGGGGTTCTTGCTGGGGGTTCTCAACGGACTTTTTGGCTTGGTGGTGCGAGCAGGTCGGACGCACTGTTTGCCCTAGTCTCTTGACTTCTCAGGCGACAACCTCTCCCTCCTCCTGGCGGCTTCAAACTCGGGAAAAACAAAGAAGGCAGACAATCTGTTTCCAAGTCTCTATTCGAAGCAATTTCTCTTCAGGCCAAGGTTCCCCATGGCGCAGCCAGCCCGTTCACCAGTTTTGGCTGTCAATGCGATGACCCAGGATTTTTCGCCTACAATCAACCACTCAGACCGACCCTTTGTGGCTCTTGATCTTGCCCTTGTCGCGTGGCATGGGGGCAATAGGCGGGAGGATGGCTCCCGGTTCCGGGTAATCCCTTCCTGTTTTCAAATTTTTACAAAATCTCCAAAGGTGATCCAAATTGGATCCTAGAACACTCTCTAAGTTTTCATGAACTCTTTAAAAATCATACCAAAGATTAAAAGTCTTATAAAGATCAAGCTTATGGGAGATATCCTCGTAACAGTTGCAATTTGTGATCAGCATAGAGCAACGAGGACCGTCGGTCAAGCGTGCAGACCGTCGGCCCATGGTAACGCGTGTTGTCGCAATTAGCAAATCCAGAGGCCATTTCGAGAAATGGGGGTAGTTTCTCATATGCGATTAGCGATAAGTCGCTAATTGCATATCGCAAGGCAAACACCTCAAAGAAGGAAAAGGTCGCAAGCACCCGGACCCGAAAAATCATAAAATGCAACGGATATCGTTCCAATTCCGTCAAAAGTGGGGCCCCACAAAAACCGGCAGGATATCAAAAGGGCTTCGAGCGATAAGCGATTTCAACCGAGTCTCGCCCGATGCCATACAATGGCTATCACACGCCCGACGGAAGAGAGAGAAAACCGCTCACATCGGACGAGTAAACATCATGTTACTTATCCACTCGATATGGACGATGATCGTAGGATTTGGAGGCTCCAGATCAACAGCGGAGACGTGTTCCGATGGATGACCGGATTTTGACGAGATTAACAGGCAGAGTTGTATAGGATTTGAAGTCCAATGTGGACGATGCATTGGCAGAAGGTTGTGTTTCGCGGGCATTCTTGGAGTTAACGAAAATAACAGTCGTTTCAAATATGTCCAAGAGAACTAACACTCATCCGTTAGGAAATAAGTGGCCACTTCCCTATGAGGCGTTATATAGTGACTGATTACGCAAGACAAAGGGATTCGAACGGACAGAGGCAAGGGAACTGGAAAGTCGAGAAGCGGAAACGAACAGTCATAAAGCATATTAGCTTTAAAGCCACATGCTGACAGATAGAGAAGCAGGTGAAGCAGAAAGCTAAGAGCAGAGAACAGAGAGAAGAAGTTGAAATGACCTGCAGAAGCAAAGGCAACATCAAGCCAGAGTCAAGACAGAGACAGAGAGAGTCTGTGTGCTCCAAAGAAGGCTTGAGAGGTTCAAGCACACTCCTCTATAATGCCTATCATGTATGAATCTTAGATTGGGCTCATACTACTATGACCAATAGAGGCCGAGAGTCTGTGTACTCCAGAGACTTGGGGGATCCAAGTACAGTCTCGCTGAAATATATCTGTTATGTGAGACTCAAATTGAGCTCACTGTTGTAAAAACTCTGCTTTGAAAACATAATAGAGAGGCCACCACTGAAGGCTGAACCGGAAGACGTAGCCCAAGAGTATTGGGTGAACTACTTATTAAACTTCTTGTGTTCATATGTTTGCTTGTTATGTTTTCTTTGACTGCTTCAGTGCCTGTGTATTTCGCAATCTTATCGATACGTTGCATAAATAACATAGGCACATTCATGCACATGAGTTTGTAATACCTTATTTAATTGTCTTGGATCGATTTCAGATCAAGAGGGGCTTTCCCTTTCGATCTGAGTTAGACATACAGATAGTTTGTTTTTCCTGAAGCAGTACATTATGCAGAAAGTTGGATATCCAGCACACATGCAAAATCTGATTTATGGAAGCAGAGCTTTACAAGATTGCAAGTCTCTGGAGGATTACTATATACAATCTGTTGCATCCACCATCGTCCTCAACCTAAGATTAGGGAGGGGGGGCAAGGTCTGCCAAAAAACCTTCTAATGCAAGTAAGGGCCATGGGAGCAATACGTCGAAAAACTCAGAAGTCAATAACAAACAAATGAATGAAGGCCCCTCGTTTAAGAATATACTGCAAGGGAAAAGAACAGCGACATAACAAAAAAACAGGAGGGTTCAGTCTCTAGCCCATACATAGTGGAGCTAATGAACTCAACCCCATAACTAAATATAGACGATACAGAAGCAGATGTGCATTGTGCCTCTTTTGAATCACAAGCTATTTTTTGTCGATTTAATTGTTTTCGGCCAAAACCTGAGGAACTTTTTCATTGGATTTTGACCAACTAGTCCCCGATTGTGAAATACACCTTTTCTCTGAAGGATTTTCTATAGTAAAACTCCCTTCTCCATAGGCAGGGACAATATTTTGCAGGAGGGGCCATGGTTTTGAGGAACGACAAGACTTTTCATCACTCCTTGGTTCCCAGCATTCAATGCAAACACCATGGTCATCTCCAAGATGCTGGTGTGGATTCGTTTGCACAATCTCCCTCTTCATTTCTGGGATGAGTACATACTTTCAGGGATTGGGAACAGCATTGGGAAATATCTCAAGATGGATTCCCAAAGATTGGATGAAAGGATCTATAAACATGCCCGGATTTGTGTGGGATGTAGACCTCAGCAAAGGCTTGTCAGACCATATTCAACTGATCCACAAGCAGATGAACTGGACTTAGACTCTTGACTATGAAAACACAGCTTTCAAATGTAGAATCTACAAACAAACAGGGCATCTTCAAAAATATACACTCAGAAGCCAAAAAAGACATCATCAAAAGGAAGAAGAATGGTAAGCAGCCAAAAGGATGGAATTTCCATCCACCCCAACAAGAAGTGGAGGACGTTGAAGCTGAGGAGGAATCCCCACAACCCGGGATCAACCAGACATCACAAGTACCAAAAAAATAGGGGGAGTTCGCTCAAGAACCCAAGGGAACTTAGGAAATTTAGGTACAAATAGCATCCATGCCAGAAGCTATGGAAACTAGTGGGTATTAACATACCCACAAATCAGACACTTCGGATTCAGACAAGGACAATGCAGGGCCTAGTCCTGGAAACCAGCTTGCACTTGTCTCTTCTTCGCCATCCCAAGGAGAATGCCGCAAGGTGGAAAAAAAAGAAAAGGAGAAAAGCCTAGGTTTTTCTCCCCTTTTGTATATTAGTTTGCTTTTTATTTCTGCATGTTTCAGCCTATCATCAGTCATGGACTTGATGTTGTTATGAATCTTTGAAAATGTAACATGTGATTTTATTTTCCTAATAGAATTACACTTTTTTTCTTAGGAAAAAAAACACACTTAAAAATAATCACATCAAGAGGTGACTTGCTCAAAAAAAGGTAATCGCGCCAAGACAAACAATTTGCTCTACAGCTCAGATGGGGATGGGCGATCGATCCACGCTGGCATTAAGTGCAATGAATCTAAAAACAGCGAACGTGGGTTTGGCATATACAGTATGGACTGTAGCACAAACCCATCTCTCTGGTATGGATTTCAAGGTTTGTGAAACTCGGGGATGCATATCTCAAATTCATCTCATGTTGCTCCCTTGTATGATACTGGTGATTTATAGGGAGGGACGTTGTTTGGTCTGTGGTGATGTCATTTGGTCTAAAGAGAAGTCATTTTTGGTCTAAAGAGAGGTCATCCAGGCTAAAGCCAGTTGATGTTTGTTCCAAGTGTTAGGGTCTCTCTACTTGCCCTTGTTTGTGGATGTTTGCTTTTGCAAGACCCTTTTTAAATTTTTTTTCAATAGAGTTTAAAAGAAAGTAGTTTCCAAATAAAAAAGTTTGAAATATGAGATTAGTAAACATAAGCTTCACAACTTCAGAGAGAAGAGTTTACGGGGTTTAGGGGGTATCAGATACAAGTTTCGATGAGTTAATAATAGGAATAATAGCATATCAGATAGAGCTTACTGGATATAGCGAGTAAACAAAATGAGAACATACACACCTTTGGCATTCGTTGTTTCTTGCTGATGACCTTGACATTCCCCTGCATTCAGGGAGCTCTTGGGGAAATATTCCACCATGATATCCAAATTGAATCTCGAAATCGACCCAAGACCCTTATTTTTGACCATAGTATGCCAATCCCACACAAATTTCCCGGCATTTGAGAGCGCAAAATGCACTTTTACCCTAGGCAGCGCAACCGCGATAGTGTAACCCCGCTAACGCAACTTATGCAAAGCGGGAGAAAAGCCCACATCGCTAGACATCAAAAGAATCAGAGCAGGAGGGCTATTTTCCAAAGCAAACAAAAACATGTCGATCAGTATGGGCTTATCGGTCGCATCTTTATTCCCACTAGGGACATCGATGAGATTGATCCCGGTCTTCTGGCAACCCTATTTGATATCCTTGGACAAAGGGTTGTAGTCTTCGTTAGTCGAGAAGGTAGTGATAACTCCCTTCACTCCTCCATGAACCATTAGTGAGTTTCTAACGTTTCCTAAGACGTCCATTGGAGGGACTCCCGCCGGTATAGGGCAGTTTTCTATGTCCCACATAATGGCCATTGGTCCCTTCCATGTCAAGGTCATCCATTTCTTTCGTTGCTTCTGTGTTGCCCATATATAGGCGCCCTATACGTGTTTTTCTCCTCCTCCAGGTCCCCATTCCGTTCTTCTTAAATATTGAAACCAAGGTAAAACAGAGACAGGAAAGGCTCCAAAAAGGCATAGGGATTCATCTTTAAGTACACTTAAGCCTAGGCAGATGATAGGTGGGTTTAGGGTTTAAATTGGTTCCATTGAGTCAGGGAGATGGTCACACGGTTTAGAGTCCACGTGGCATCACAAGAGTCTCTAATAAACCCACTAGCATGTTGAGAGAAGAGTTGGCATGTTATATGTTTTAGATGGGCATTCAAGTAGCACGTATAAAGCCACCTTGTTGAGGAGTTCAAAGATAATTCTTAAATGGATCTAATTTACACTTGTTTGGTGATGGATGCGTGTCGCTTTTCAATCATGAGATTTAATAAATATTTAAATATTTAATAAATAATTAAATAATTAATTCTAGGTTGTGGTTGTTTTATTTTTGGCATAGTTAAATTTATAAACAAAATGGTTTTTTATGATATTTTACTAATTAATTTTAACCAAAATCTAGCGGAGATTTTAAAAACTTTAGTTTAAATTGTTTAAACCTAAGTTGCAGGAAACATTGGAGAAGGGTATGTTTCCGGCCGAAAAAGAAATAGAAACAAGGAAACTCATAACGTACAGTCTAGAAACTCGTTTCCAGCCGTACAAGCCCATTTCTTGAGGAGGAGACATGGCCAGTATGGCCCAAAACGCGTTTCCAAGCCGTACAGTGGAGTTTCCTCTTTTAACTTGACTTTTCTGTATTTTTATTTTATTTTCTTGCTTCTAATTTTTTATTGGGCGACAAAACATCTTTTGGATGCTTCTAGATGCCTCTCAAGTTATAAAACAAGAGGATTTTTTGAGTGGGGCAGCTTAATTTTCAAGCCTATGTTGACATGCAGGAATTTAAAGTAAAAGTGACATTCTCCTTTATTTTTCATTTTCATCCTTTTACGTAAATTTTTAACATTACCATGAAATGACTCAGGATGTTTTACTTAAATTTTTAACATTACCATGAAATGACTCAGGATGTTTGAGAGTGGTTTCGCCCTCATTAGATTTCATATGGAGAAAGTAGAATTTTAGATCTCACTCAAAATCTAGCAGACTTATCTGTTTTTCAGGATTTCAAGAATGGGGGGATTGCAATGTTTCCATTGGATTTTGTCATGTACCAGGGTATGGAACTTGTATTTAATCAAAAGAACCAAGCCCTCTATGCTGGGGAGACTCCCAATAATCAATAGCACGTAGGGTACTAGGGTATGGAACTTGTATTTAATCAAGAGCACTAAGGTCTCTTTGGCATGCGTTGACCAAGCGTTGACTCATCAAGGGTGCGGTTTTGGTGTGGCTGCCACTCCTAAGCAGACCACAGATTTTGGCACAAAAATCAAGGCAATCCGTCCACAGGTTTGACCAACGTTGCTTGCCCTAGTTTTGGGCAACAAGTTGACTTCAATCAACAACAGTTTGACTGTGTTTTTGGGGTTGTTCAAGCGTTGTTTCTTCAAGTTGTTCGAGGGCTAATTGACCGAAAATTGACCAAGCATATTGGAGGTCAATTTCAACTCGTTTGACCAAGTTTGACTCTACTGATATATAATTACAGAATTCTGATTTTGTACTATTTCTCTCTACTGAAGCCTGAACTATTGAAGATAAAAGAAGATTTGATCAAAGTGTTTCCCCGCATTGGGGTTTGTCCCTGGCTAGCCGCCACATCTTGTGTCTCTTATCTTGGCTTGTTTTCTGTTGATCGTTTAATGTTCAATTTGCACTTTACTTAATGTATATGTGATTGCTAATCTGTGGCTAATAAGAAGAGAAGAAGTAAACTGCTCTAACGATACATACCATAATTTAACAAGGATAAACTCCCATGTGGATGTGGGCCAAAATAAGGTTGCACATTAGTTGCATTTTTCCCTCTTTTCCTTGTTCTTGCATGTTGATGTTGAGTGTTTGTACTAATCTGAATGGCTAAATCATCATTTCAGACTCACTTTTCTTAGGAGCTCGACCTTCGAGTCGAATAGGCTTATGTCTGTGAGTGTTATACCAAGCATTGGGGGCATAGAAAGGCCCAAAACATATTTGCATATGTAGTAGGGGGTTGAACTTCATTAGCTAAAGGCGGAAAGAAGCAGACTCCTTATCAACCATATGCCTAGGTGCCATGACCAAACGTGCATAGGCTGAAGATCTGAGATGTTGAATACCATAAGCGTTGCCACCATCAGATGGATCCCAGAGGTTTTACCTCGGATATTTCAAAGGAAGATCAGGATGAATCCCATCGAAATTGAAACATAAGGACAACGTGGTGGGGTGGAGTTGGATGTTAAGATTTTGGGCACATCGAGGCAGAGGACCCCCAATTCTCCATATAATGTGGAAGCTGTAATTTGTAGGGATTTGAAGACTTACGTGGGACCCAAGCCACGTGAAGGATGTGAAGATAGATGACATCACCCCAATGTTTAGTTTTGGTCATGTCACCCCGGATCTCAGAGTCTGAAGATTTTGAGTAGAGGGCTTGATAGAACTCCCAGGATTTAAGTCCTGGGGTGACAAGGTGTGTAGGGCTCGTTAAGCGGGGATAAGTGTTGTGTGGCATGAATGCATCTATGTATAAGTCAATGGGGGAGGCTTAGCCTTATTATGAGGTGTACATTACTACATTTCCATGTAGCCCTAAAGGTAGACCCTAACCCCAACGACTTCAACGAGGGACAATATTGAAACCCACCAAGATTTTATTCCTTGGGTGACGTAGCATTGGAGGAACCACACCCACGTACATTGTCTAAATCGTATATATGTTGCGGGTTGGTCCAGACCATATGAATCAGATCATACATGGCACAGTGTGAACGAGTTAGCAACTGGGGTCGTGCTGCCAGGTGGTGATGAGGTGGATATGCCATGGATAGCCATGTGTGCACCAAATGGGGACCACGTGATAGGCCATATTGATGTGGCACTATTTGATAGGCTAATATTTGAATGGCCATATATTTTGATCCAGAAGTCGGATTGAGACAAATTTAATATCATTGAAAAGGTCTCAACGAGATGGACTGACAGTGTCATCTGTTTTAAGTTTTAAGGAAGTTGAGGAAGGTCGAAAAGTTTAGACCCCATTTTCGTAACTATGCATTAAAGGTCGAGTCAACATAATAATTACATCCTTCTACCCTTAGTAGGGGCTATGGATATTAGGGAGCATATTACATTGATAAGATATTATCTTGTAAAAATTGAATAAGATGGTCAATATTAGCTTGCTTTAGTGTTATCAGGTTAGGCCATTTTGTAAAACGATCACTGGTTATTACCATGTAAGGATGGCTCATATTGGATTTAGGATTTATAGGGCCAATAACATTCAAACCCCACTATGTGAAAGGGCTCTCAACTGTGATTTTCTTTAGGGGCATATCAATCCTCTTATCTCTATCAATTTTTTTATGCATGGTAAGCACTTCCTTATAAAAGCATGTACATCTCAAAATAATGTTGGACAATAGAAACCTGCTCAAATGATCCTACAAGATCTCGCCATTGGAGCAAAATTTCCACTACAAATGCCTTGATGCATCTCCCTGAAGACCTTAATAGATTTGGAGTAGCTCAAACATCTCAATAAGATGCCAGCAAAATTTCTTCGAAACAACATTCAAGAAATCAATACGTAAGCATCTAATTTCATCTTTAGTGATCACCTTTCCTTAGTTATCATCCCATTTGGAAATTGTCTTGAATTCAAATGAAATATGGTGTCTATATACCATTAAGGTCTTGTTAACATTTCGTCTATGTAACAAGGGTTGTTTTATTTGATAAATCAATGTTGAGCGCTTCAATCCCACCAATCAACTTACATAATCCTTGTCCCTTCGTAGTTTTTGGTTCTTTATCTCTATGTCATACTCGTGTAATTTTGCCAACTATTTGACCCATCTCCCCTCTCTAAGTTATTGAGACAACATCATCTTGATAAGAGGATATGGAATATAAGTAGTCACATGTGAGGTTAAAATATAACTCCTAAAGTAAGAGACAACTTTGACCAAGGGAAATGCTTCTTTTCTCCATAGGAGATTACCTCACTTCATACTCTTGTAAGCATTTCTTCCTATTAGTAGGATCTCTCTCTCTCTCTCTCTCTCTCATGTATTTTGGCATCGAGGTCTTCACATATATATGGGGCTTCGAACCTTTCTATATAACCACTTATTGGTGATTATTCTAGATTAACGGTCCATGTTAACAATCTTTTGAGCCACTCTTCAATGTACTCCTTCATTGACAAAATTGTAATGTCTTGCTTAACCCAGAGTGAAAGAATATACGTATTCTTCTATTTCTTTAAGCTCAAAGCACAATTGTTTAATTCAGTGTTACTTGGGAGCAAGAGCGAAAGTAGGGAGCAAGAGCGAAAGCGGGGAGTGGGAGCAAAAACGAGTGCAGGAGCGACATTTTCAAAAGCTTCGGGTTTGGGAGCGAATCCCAGAGCTATATATATATATATATTTTATATTTTGATACATATATGTCAACAAAAACATGTAGAATGATGAATTAGATATAAAAAACATAAACAAACAAAAAACATAGATTGATCATTGAACTATATAACATCAATCATCTAGAAGTTATAATCTTCATCAACCACATCCACAAGTTAGTAACATACAACATATTGAGTCTCGTGAATCATGATTCATTAATCTTCAAGTTTCAACTTCAAGCTTTCAAAATTGAAAATTCAATATATAACATTTATCATCATTGATCACCAAAGTTGTACTTGTAAGCTAAGTTTAACCATTACAAGAAATAATATCTAACATGAAATGAAATGTTATGAAATGAAATGAAACAACTTTCACAAAGCATCATATTCATAATTCAGAATCATTACCAATGAGTTATAATTGCCAACTTCAAACTTCAAACTTAAATTGTCACAGACATATATTGTTTACAAAAAATATCATTATGATATGAAAGAGTCAAGACTCAACAGTTATGAAAACTAATAGAAACTACAAAAGACAAGTAAACTGTAAATCTATTATCTACTACTTCATGTGGCCCTTGCCACAAGAAGTGTCTGATGTATGAGCAGGTTGTGGTGGGTCTTCTAGGAGTCTCCTCCCGCACAGACCGACGACCAAAACCAAAAGGCACATCCCCTCACCGTGAGGGTGTAGATGGAGGCAGCGACAGGAAAGGAACAAGACTCGGAACTCGAGCACTGCTACTGGATGGTGGAGGTGGCATGGTTGTTGCTTCATCTTCCTCTCATAAGTTCTGCTTCCAATTCTTCAAGATGTATAGTGCCATCCTCCAAATTATCATCCTTTGGGTGGTTTTCCCAAATTTTATATGTTGGATCCTCATGAGCCCAATCACAGTAATGACTCAACAACCTCAAGTTGTAGTGCACGTAAACCAATCTTTCTACTCGGTTTTCATTGAGTCTGTTTCTTTTCAAATTATGTATGAAGTTGTTGGTGCTCCAACACTTCTCTGTAGAAGAAGTATTTACAACCTATGAGAGAACTTTTTTTGCCAATTTTGGCAAAAATCCCTGGCCGCCATATGATTCCCACCATGTGAGAGCATCAAATCTGTCTCTATCTTCCATTGCATGAAAGGTACCAAACAAACTAGTGCAACTAAAGTATCTACCTAATTCAAGACGCACGCTAGCACATTCCTCCCTGTCAGGTATCAACTCTTCTAATGCTTGCAAATATCCTGTAGATACCTCTTCATCTATATGGGGTTTGACCCTAATCCGACCCCCTGGTGCAGGTTGGCCCAACCAAAATGTAGAGTAGGTGTAAGGATATACGCCAAGCAATGTAGTGGAACATTAAGTTTATCCCACCGTATACACACACAATCGTGAATCAGTTTATACAAGTTGGGATCATTGTTATGAAAAATATCTTTTATTTGCCCCAACATAGTATCCATTTGCTCATACACCTCGCCAATCATTGGTTTATTTGTATTTGCAAACCAAATCATCTGATAAACAGACTTGGTGAAATCCAATACTTGCCTCACACATGCCCAAAACATACCATCAAGAGCGGCCTCCTCCCTCCTTGCTTTCTCTTGCTCCTTGCTCCTTGGCACTTGCTCTCTCCTTGCACCTTGCTCCTTGGCATTTGCTCTCTCCTTGCACCTTGCTCTCACTTGCTCTCTCTTGCCCCTCACTCTCTCTTGCTCCTCACCCTCCCTTGCTCTCACTCTCACTTGCTCTCTCTTGCCCCTCACCCTCTCTTTCTCTCCTCTTGCTCTCACTCTCACTCTCTTCTAAAATAATGAAATTGCTTGGAGGGAGGGTTTATTTATATTCCCTCCATCCCTCCCTTTCCTCCCTTCCCTCCCTTTTTCCCCCAACACCAGCGACCTTTATTTATTTTCCGGCATGAAATTTTTTTCATTTGTGCGGTTTTTTCATCGACCAGGAGCGTTTTTTATAGCCCGGGAGCGATCACTCCCGAGCTATAAAGAATACTCCCAGAGCAATGGGAGCGATCACTCCCTAATTCGCTCCGACAATTGGCAAGGAGCGGAAATTCTTTTACGGAAGCATGCTCCTAAGTCGCTCCTGCCTAGAGCACGGATTGGGAGCGGGATTGAGGGCAAGGCACTCCCCCACAACACTTGTTTAATTAATATTGGGTGGTGTTCATTATCATTAACAAAAGTAACTAACCACCACTTAATTCATTTATTTTAGAAAATCAACAAGATTGTCAAATTCAGTGACCAATGAAGCTCTAACTACACTCAATTCCATCTCCAATTACTCCTTAGGTATAACCATAGACCCTCTTATTAATTGTGGTATGTTAGGTCCCTACAATACTAGTGTAACCTCCTTATTGTTATTGTTAGTGTAGCCCCTTTATTGCTAATGTTGTGCCCATGTAGCCCCCATATTGTTATTGGTGTGCCCCATATAAGCTCACTATTGTTATTGGTGTGCCCTTACATTATTATTGTTATGTAAGCTCTTATTATATTGTGACCCCTTAGAATACATACCAAGGAAGTCTTGTCATTTGTATCATCCAAGAATTGTTCATTTATGTGATGTAAAGGAGGTTTCCCTCTTTAAGAGGCTAATTTTCAATTTGTTGATCTATCTTTTCTTCTGTTTTGTGATCTGGTTACATAACATTTGGTATCAGAGTTTTGGATTCTAGGGGTTTGCTGCTTCAGATAGGTCATCATCTTGGAATTTTCACTATAATTTTTTTTTCTACAAAGCTTCAAAAGGTGAAATTTCAACCACGTAGAGCCGAAATCTTAATGAACTTCGTGTAAAAAGTTCATATCTCAGTTCGCTATATTTTATGAGATATGGTCAGAAGAATTTAGGGTTTTTGCATGCTCCAGAATTCAGTCTCAAATAGTTGACCTAGGGAAAATCATCATAAATTTCTCACAAAGCATTAGATTTGAATTCCATAAAAAGTTATTGAAATCGCACATACTATAGTTTCTTGTATATCATTTTTTGGGTCAAAGGTTGAAACAGTGACACGCGGAATTCCATACAAGTTTGCTTTACTGATCCAGTCCATAACAAGGTCATTGTGGGAGATTGGGCATAACTTTATCCTGAGGAATCCAATCTCGATTTGACTTGTCGTTTTGGAAAGAAGACACAGAGTGCTACCACGGGATGAAATTTAAACCTTAAAGAGTCAAAATTACAAAGATATAATTGTTTCACAATCAAGCTCCTAAAAGCAAGAAAAATGTGTCTTTTTTTTTAATTACATAACTTTTGTTTGAAAAAAAAGTTTGAAGCGATTCCAAGGGTATAATGAAGCATAGATATCAATATTTGGTTCTGAAATGTCTCTCAAACAAAAGAATTCTCCACCCATTAAGCCCTCAGAAAGATGTACTATGACGCATGAAGAGGAAAAATTGCAACATGATATATCAAAATTACGAAACCAAGTGCAAAAAATTTTGCTCTCACAAAGAGCAACCAAAGATGAACTAAAAGGGGATATGGATTGTTTAAAAGCAAAAATAAAAGGCGACATGAATGGTTTAAAAAAAGACATGGAAGGTTTGAAGGAAGTTGTTACAAGAAATGTTTCCTAATGGTGACAAGGTGTTCCATGAAACTCATGATGAGAACAAAAGGAATGTTAATCATGATTTTAGAGACTTTAAATTTGGGTTGAAGCCCAACCACATTCTAAATATCAATATGAAGAAGTTTGATGGCAAGGATCCAGTAACATGGATACTACAAATGGGGCAATAAGAGTGAACTCACTGTCACGAGTGACTTCTCCAATAGATAGGAGATCATTCTTGATTTCGGTAATCCTCATGAAGTAGGATTGAATGGATTATCTTTTATCCATCTTGATGTCTTTCAACTTGTTCTTGAGAAAAAGGACTTGATTTGCATTATTTACTTTGAATATCCCAACCAGCTTGTCATACATCTCCTTAGATGTTTCCAAATCAAAAATATAGGCAACCAACGGCTTGTGAATAGAATCAACAAAAATTTTCTTAACTTTAACCTCACCTTTCTTGTACTTTGTTTGTGCAGTTGCAGATGGCATTTGAAAAGGCTCCACTACTCTTCCTTTGACATAGTCCATGGCATCATTTTCTTCCAAAGTCAAATCTAGATACATCTTCCATGCATGATAGTCTGATTTGTCCTTAAGCTTGTCCTTGGATTTGAAGTAGGATGTAGTCGTCATTGGGACTAGTTCAAAGTTCATGTCCAACAGCTTCCCTTAGTGATTGTTTTTCCTCACTCTTGCTTGGGCTTTGTCTTCACCTGAGCTCTGATACCATGTTAATTTTAGATAACAATAATATGTTCTATGCTTTAGTACAATAGCATAATCTACTTCAATGTTCCTTATCAACCCAATGACAATTTTCAATAGTAGCAATCACATTAACTTAAACACGTTGATAGTAAATTCAGATAGAACATAAAAAACATGTGCACAAGACAAGCCAATACAAGAGGACACAAGATTTGGCGGATGCTAGGGGAAAACCCCAATGTGGGAAAGCCCTTTGACCAAATCTTCTTATTATTATTCAATAGTTCAGCATAGAGAAAGAGTACATATATCAAATTTACTTGCCCAATACATAGTCAAAATAGTCCTGTCAAAATCAGCAATCAACTATAGCCCTAACCAAAAAGTCAATGTTGGTCAAACCAGCATCAAAATGTTCTCCAAGCAGCTCGATCAACAACATACTAATTCAACCTTCAAAGAGAATCAAAGTCAGCCCAAAACAATTCAATCAAACCAAGTCAAAGGAGAGCGAAATATTGTTGTAATTTCTAAAGTCAAATATGAAGTCAACCTACCCAAAACACCTTGAATTTGTGCTCAACAACTCAGCCTAGAGAAATCAAAATTTTGCCTTGAAGATCGAAGTCAAACTTGGTCAAATCAGCCCTAGTCAACAGTCTGATTCTCTAAAATTTGGCCTGTTTTGTCCTAGAAAAATTCAGCCTCCTGCCACATGTGCAAAGAAGAGAGACTCTGCCCCCAAGTTGTATGAACCAAACAAGAGAAGAGAGGGAAGTGAAATGATGTGATGAGTGATGTCCAAATGAGGAGAGAGGTCACTCCTATTTATACAATGCCTTGAAGGTGTGGAGACACATCTATTGGGCTTCTTGAGCCTACATTTGACTGAGGTCGACCTGACAATTTGCATGAGAGAGAATAAATTCAAAATTCCATTTTTGCTTTGTTAAAATGAGATGATCTTTATATCAAAATTGGACCTCTCAAAAAGAGGAATCCAATGCAATAATCATCTTCATCATATGAATTTGTCCTAAGGTGGAATTTTGCCCTAGTTGCCAATTTTAACAATATTGAAACTTGAAAGAGAGATAGAATATGTACCTTTTATGACTTTCCATGCATAACCAATAACAAAAAATAAAAAATAAACCTTAAGAACCCTATAATGATACTAGTGTGAAAAAACTGAGAATTTTTGTATCACCAACCATACTCGTTTGTCTTTCTCATTTCTGTGAGCATTGCCTTCAAGCACTTCAACAAATAATAACACTTAATAATCGCATCGCGAAGCGAATTGCTCTACAGTTTGGGAGTGAGTAATCGATCAAAAAAAGTAATCAAACAAAGACCAACGAACTGTTCTACAGCTCAAATGGGGGCGCTCGATCCACACTTCGCGTAACAGTGCAATGAATCTAAAAACAGAGAATGTGGGTTTGGTGTATACGGTATAGACTGTAGCACATACCCATCTCTCTGATATGGATTTCAAGTTCATGAAACCCGAGGATGCATATCTCGAATTCAGCTCATGCTGCTCCCTTGTATGATACCGGTGATTTATAGAGGGACGTTGTCTGGTCCGTGGTGATGTCATTTGATACAGAGAGGTCATCCACACTGAGCTAGTCGATGTTTGTTCTAAGTGCTAGTTTTTTCTACTTGCCCTTGCTTGTGGATGTCTGCACCCTTTTAAATGTTTTTTCAATGGAGTTTAAAAGAAAGTAGTTT
Source organism: Pinus taeda (assembly GCA_000404065.3). Taxonomy (NCBI): domain Eukaryota; kingdom Viridiplantae; phylum Streptophyta; class Pinopsida; order Pinales; family Pinaceae; genus Pinus; species Pinus taeda. The sequence goes on along the minus strand of APFE031490716.1, from coordinate 13,616 downwards.
CAAATAAAAATGTTTGAAATTCGAGATTTGCAAACTTAAGCTTCAAAACTTCACAGATAAGAGTTTAGGGGGTATAAGATACAGGTTTAGATGAGTTTGTACAAGAATAACAGCATATCAAACAGAGCTTACTGGATACAGAGAGTAAACAAAATGAGCAAATAGATACCATTGGCACTCTTTGGTTCTGGCTGATGACCTTGACATTCCCCTGCATTCATTGGTTCTGGCTGCTGACCTTGACATTCTCCTGCATTCAGGGAGCTCTTGGGGAAATTTTCCGCCATGATACCCAGATTGAATCTCGAAATCGTCCCAAGGCCCTTATTGCTGGCCATATTATGCCAATCCCACACGAATTTCCCGGCGTTTGAGAGCGCAGAATGCACTTTTACCCTAGGCAGCGCAACCGCGATAGTGTAACCCCGCTGTCGCAACTTATGCAAAGCGGGAGCAAAGTCCACATCGCCAGAAATCAAAAGAATCAGAGCAGGAGGCCTATTGTCCAGAGCAAACAAAAACATGTCGATCAGTATGGCCTTATCGGCCGCATCTTTAGTCCCACTGGGGACATCGATGAGATTGATCCCGGTCTTCTGGCAGCCCTGTCTGATATCCTTGGACAAACGGCTGTAGTCTCCGTAGGCCGAGAAGGTAGTGATGGCTCCTTTTATTCCGCCATGAACCATCAGTGAGTTTCTAACGTTTCCTGAGATATCCATTGGAGGTACTCCCGCCGGTATATTGCAGTTTTCTATGTCCCACATAATGGCCACCGGTCCTTCCGTGTCAAGATCATCCATTTCTTCCGCTGCTTCGGCGTTGCCCATATGTAGGCGCCCTGTGCCTGTTCTCCTCCTCTTCGCCGCACCCATTCTGTTCTGCTGAGATATTGGAAGGCTCCAAAAGCCCCAAGGGATTCATATTTAAGTACGTTTGAGACTGATCGATGTGTTTAGGGTTTTATGGGAGGTGGGTTTAGGGTTTAAATTGGTTCCATTGTGTCGGGAAGATGTTCCGATAGTTTGGGGCCTAATTTTTCACAAGGTATAGAGTCCACGTGGCATTACACGGAGTTTAATAAACCCAATAGCATGTTGAGGAAGGAGTCGGCATGTTATATCTTTTAGATGGGGATTGAAGTCGCAGGGCAGTTTGTTGAGATTTTTAAAGATAAATTTTTAATTTGGATTGAAAAGTGTATTTTTAATTTAATTTTAATTAGGATTTGGTAAAGATTTTTTAAAAATTCGAATAAAGTTGTTTATTTTGCATCATTAAGTGCGTTTTTAACGTGTTGAATTTATTTATGCATTCAAAAAAAATATTTTAAATAACAAAAATCACAATAGTGTTTGAGATTGCATCGCTGATTCTGATTTTGTCAAGTTATACTACACCATTTTTAAATGGATCTTCTTCTACCTTTGTTCGGTGGTGATAGATGTGTGTTGTCTTTTAATCATGAGATTTCATAAATAATTAATTGTAGGTTGATGTTGTTTTATTGTAATTTTTTATGATATTTTGTATTTGATTTTAGAATAAATTTTAAAATTGTGTTTAGTTGATTAACATTGTGTCTTTTTCAAACGCAAGGAAATAAGTTAACAATCTAAGATCTAGATATTTTTGGTAGCAATGGAAGTACGCCCATTACAGATTACTAGTGGTTCGATTAGGTATAATGGTTTTCCTTGAATAATAATGATGAATCAACATATATTCACAAATAGCAACCAATAATCGTTGTCATTGGAACAAGTAAAAAATGGAGAGCAAATTAGATAAAGTGTGCAATACATATTATTAAAATTATACACATATAAGTAGAATTTTATGACCTTTGGTTTCATCTTACAAGAGGTCTCTTGGACTCCTGACGGTTGTTATGTGAGTCCAAGAAGAGACTTAAAATACATAGGTGGGTAGCAGTCAATTGCTAGATGTGCTCTCTGAATATGGTGGTTTAAAGAAGACCACAGACCAAATGGGGTAGCAAAAGTTGAAGTCTTCTATTGGTAGTGGTTTAAGGAAGGCCATAAACCAAAAGGGTAGAAGACGAAATCTTCTATTGGTGGTGGTTTAAAGCTAACCACCAACTCTGGAACTTGGCTTAAAGTAGTTCAAAGAACAATTCCTAATCTAGCTAGAAGTTGATGTCTTCTATGAAATGTTGAGTGCACCTTGATGATGGTTTAAGGATAACCAGAAATTGTTGAAATCGTGGTTTGAAGATGACCACAAATTGTTGTATAGTATAAGTAGTGAGTCTTCTACTAAATGGTGGTTTAAAGAGGACCACAAACCAAACCCCAAGTTTCCCAGGCTTGGGCGTCGGGGCGCGACATGGAAACTCCGAGTCCCAGCAGGCTTGGGCACCGCCGGTTTCGATCTTGGCACGACATGGAAACCCCAGGTTTCCCCAGGCTTGGGCGCCGGGGCGCGACTTGGAAACCCCAAAATTAAGCGCCGCCGGTTTCGGTCGTGGCGTGACATGGAAACCCCAAGTTTCCCCAGGCTTGGGCGCCAGGGCACGACTTGGAAACCCCGAAATGTTTACGCCGGGCGGAACCCCCAAATTTTAGGCGCGACATGGAAACCCCAAGTTTCCCCAGGCTTGGGCGTCGGGGTGTGACTTGGAAACCCCAAATTTTTAGCGCCGGGCGGAACCCCCAAATTTTAGGCGCGACATGGAAACCCCAAGTTTCCCCAGGACGGTTATCTCTAGCTATAGCTTTGACTCTAACTTTGGCTAACTCTGGCTTTAGGCTTTGGTTGTTAGATGTGGGTCTGGTTGTGGCTCGAGTTCCCTTGATATGAATTCAAAACTAGTAGCTAACTATCAATTCCCACATGTCAGATATAAAGTGAGAAGATGAAAATCTCTCTAGCATAAGACGTGTTGATGAAGACCATTACCAAGAAGCGATCCATCCAAGGTGAATCTTTGCTCTTGTAGGAGTCTTGTGTATGAAACATCTATTTGAATAATGAGTATGTTTTCCACAATAACCATAATGGTGAAGATCAAAACATTGATTTCTCATGTGGCCAACTCAATGATAATGTTGACATTTGAGAATCTAGTGTAGCTATGGAGTAGGTGAAAGACAAGATTTCTTGAAGAAACATGGCATTTTGAAACTAGATTGGTTTGGAGTGATATGGAATGTAAAAAGTTACTTCCTCTTTATATATGAGACCAATTATGTGCTTGGTGTGGATGACTTTTTCCTAAGGTCCGATGATAGGTTTGGGGAGTGCAGGTTAAACTTCTACACCTTTATTTGAGTGATCACTTTTTTGTTATAGTTCATCTCGTTGAAGCTATGATTCACATTGGAGAAACTCAATTTTGTCATGTGCATCTTGTAAATAATTTCGAATATAAGTGAGAGTGGTTTTACTAATTTTAATTATATAACCATAATCGAGGGTATTGGAGTATTGAGTGACACTAATGACTCTTGAGCCATTTTCTCAACATTTCAAGTCCAACAAATGAAGGATGCCAAATTCCACCAAAAATGCACCTCTTTACAATGAATTCAACGAGTAAACTCACAAACAAACAAAAACACTTGGCAAGTTACCATTATATTTGACTCTAGAGTTGTATGTAAGAGAGATCTACCTTTGTAATGCCTATGCAAAAATACCATAATCAAATTTGTAAGAGCTCAAGATGTACAATATTACCAAATTGTGAGCAGCATTTTTGAAGAAGAGGTAGTAAAAAAGGGCATTTTAGAAACCATACTTGACTAACAATGCTCAAGGAGAAAATGAGGGTTTATCACTTTCTGTGTGATATATAATTGTCAACACACTAACAAGTGGGTGACTTAAGTGTAGTCTTGGGATCCAATACTTGGAGAATAAACAAGCAAGCAGATTAGCACTCATGAAAGGTAACCAACAATAGCCAAAGTTATTATTTCAACTGCAAAGTAAGTGGGCATGGTAAGAGAAATGTTAAATCTTGTATCCTAACCTTCACCTCAAGAACTACAAGATTAAGTAAGGATTGTTGCATCTCAAAATAAAAAAGGAAGAAGTAGACTAGCAACTGCCCTTAAAGGTGCAAAGGTACGCTGAAAGAATAGAAGATTTTGGACAAGCATATTGAAAAACTAAATCACTAAATATAAAAACTCTTATTTTTAATAGAGTAAATATTATATAAAGTTTATCTTCGTTGCGGTCCTAGAGCCTAGTGACTCATTCCTCACATTATACAATGGGTCCTCGTGGGAGATTCCATTAGTCTAGTCAACCCTACTTCAGGAATGAGGCTAATGTCTTTATTACAGGAAGAAGGCAAAATTTGTTGGATTACAAAGAGCAACCTTCTACTTCAGTGGTTGCTTGCATAGTGAAGACAAAATGGATAATGGAGGGAGTGGTGGTGCTTGAAGACATTATAAAAGGGGATGATATGCAAAAAACTCATGCATGAATAATGAAGAACCTATGATTGGCATTTTTTTCTAAAAGCACCGTTTTGGATTGTCTCATTTAAATTGTAAATGTTGGAGCTTGAATTTTTTGTGACTATCCAGGTCAATGAAGCCAGGGATTCCACCCATTTACAGATGGTTGTTGTTCCTATTTTGTTTGACTGCACCTAAGTGCACTACCCTTGAGAAGGATGTGATGGCATTCTATTTTGCCTATTGGCTTGGATTCTTGATGATGGAAGCTACAAATATTAAATTTAAGGTGTTTGAGAGTGATGGCAGGGCACATTTGTTTTGACAACATTTTGTGAACAACATTCACATTCAAAGGAAATATTACTCTTAAAGAAGGAATATTTTTTATTACTTGCATGGGTAAGAGTCAAGAACTTGTGCTTTTTGGAACAATTTTTTTGGCATATTTGAACGAGTGGTGATACTTGGGTTAAGACCATGTTAACTAAATTTTTATTAAAAAATGTATTTTATGATTTTGTAAAGTTATAATACTTTTTTCTTCTTAATAAATGATTTTCAACTTATTGAAAACGAATGTTCGTAATTGCCTCCACCACCAAAATATGAGGCTCAATATTTTTATTTATATCTGTATGCTTTAAAAAAAATTGTACATTCATTGAAGTGTTTATAAACTTTCAAATCGAAAACAATGAAATTTACTGCATCATAATCATAAAAACTTAATTAAATAAAAATTTGAGAAACTTATTATACATTATATAGAAATAAATAAATACACCATTTTAAAAATAGCTTTTAAAATTTTAAACATTACTAATAAATTTAAGGACACATGTTTTGCTATGTACTTAATAAAGTAAGAACGATAATATGATTTTCATATACATAATCACACATATTTCTATATTTCTTTAAATTTCAATCATCTATATTCCTAATTTTATTGAGATTGACCAAACCTTAGTGATGTGCTCCGTTCTGAATGCAAACTTAAGGATTAACGATGTAAATGTCAAAATTCTAAAACATGGACACAATTTTAAAAACAGAATATATTTATACAGTTTTGGAATTTGTATATATATAAATTTTGTTTTTTATATTTTAATAAACAAAATTATTAATACAAAATTAAAATTGTTGTTGGTTAACTAATTAAATCAAATTATTTTGTCACTTCCCTTATTAAAATTATAATTTAAGGAGAACCACTCATTATAGACAATTAATTTAAGGAGACAATTCACCACAACGGATATGATGAAAAAATATATTAATATCTCAAATCTATACTATGAGGGTTAGTTTTACTTAGGCTTTTGGATTTATGCATTTAATTGATAAAATGTGACAATACAGAACAGTGAAAAACAAACACACACCAATCACAATAAACACTAGAAATGACCTGGGAAACCCTTTCTAGAGAAAACCCGGCGGGAAGGTGAGGTTGCTTCGCTCTCTCTTTCTCTAGATTGAAATGATGCAAACACAAATAAGTGAGACATGTGGCCTGTGGATTGCTACAAAACACAAACCCTCTTTGTTCTACCCTTTGTTTACCCACTCTCAACAACTATATTCTACTACGGAACAAAACACACTCAAATATAATGGAACCATTTTTCCTCATAGTGGCCAAGTTAAAACACAACTTAATAGCCAACTAGGAGTTAAATTGACCCATTCAACCCTCAACATGAGCTACAACTCAACCCTTCTAAAGTTTTCTTTTCCATACACATGTGGTTAACCCCTTTTCTATGAGTAATTCGGGTTGACATTCCATACTTTAGAATTATGGTGGTTAAAAATTACAGGTCAACTTTTGAGTGCCATAACTTTTGTGTCTGAACTCTGATTAATATGATTCTTGCATCATTGAAAAGGTATTTTGAGTGTAGAATAGTGCTAAGATGTGCCATATTTAATCAACAAAGTTTTACCCTCCAAAAAACATCATTTAAAGCCTCAAACTAGCCAGAGAAAGTTTATGATTCCTATTCTCCAAAACTGGGTCCCACCACTGAAAATACTCCTCTAAGTTAATTTCTCTAATTTTTTCACTTCAAAAGCAACAAGATGGTTGACAAACAATATAGAAATCTAATCTAGATCAATGAGCCTTGGTTTCATCTTCCAAGTGGTCTATTGGACTCCTAATGTTTGTTCAAGCTCACTTGACGCTTTTCACATTCTTCTCAAGTGAATAATACAATTTACATAATCCCTTAAGGATTTTGTTTCCAACAATTGTCCTCACTGTCGATTGAATATAGAATTATGATAGGTTTTACCAACTAACTTCAGAGCCATGACATGCATTTACTTAACTCCACATCCTTTCCCAAGTTGTTGCAATAACAATGTGGAATACTTGTGAGAAGGATCAACCTCCCTATTTTCCCCAACCTTGGATGTGTTTCCCACGATGTTTTCTCTGGATATTAGGCCCCTAATGTTAATCTTGTGCATCATTATCTACATATTCTTTATCCCATTCTTTGAATCGCATGTTGCCATAGCATGCAAAGGCTTGCACTAGCACATGGCATTTGTGTGCCACACATTGCACTGTTCACAGTAAAATTTTACTCTTGTTATTCGAATTAATAAATCTTTTGGTTCCCTGTATCTCTTTTTTTCAAAACTTGTGTAGTTTTGAATATGTTCTAACCTTGCCCAATCATTTTGCATGCATCAAGGGTAGCAAAGATGTGTTGGCCATTACATTTTTTGTGTTTATTAACACATTGTTGATCTATTTTCTTGTCAAGACAAGAGTTAACCTCCCAGGGTATTCTTAAAGAAATTATTAAGATCCCTCCTACATTTTTATAAATGTGGTACTCCTTTTTCTCATATAGATTTTCAATATACTTGTTCAACGAATAAAGCCAAACTTTCATTGTATCTGCACCTATAAATGGACTAAGTGGTGGGATAATTGAAATGGAACAAATTAATTATGGTAGAAAAATAATAGCTTCACATATAATAAACAGAATAACTACATCCATTCCATCACTTCCATGCATTCAAGTAATGAGGAAAAATATTTGAAGTAGGACTCATAGACAAAAAATAAGATTGATGGTCCTCACATTTAGAGAGCTTTAATGATTCCATTCATTTTAAATCAGAATATGCATAGGAATAGCATACATGATATCCCGTACTTATATAATGTTTGAAACCACAAATGTTATGAACTTCTAGAATGGTTCTTTGCAATAGTAAAAAAGATATTGCAATTTTGATGTTCAAGTTTGAAAAAAAGTGTGTGTTTATCACAAAACACAATGTTCCTAATATTTAAACAATTAAAAGAAAAGCATTTATCCAAAGGGTTCCGGATGGGGCTCCCATGGACCAAATAAAATAGTAGCGGAAACCTGGAAGAAAGGAGAAATGCAGTCAAGGGTTGATTTTACAGATGAATAAGACACCAATAAAGCTAGATGATCAAAGACTTGGAAATACCTCAAGAATAAATGCACTCACAAAAACAGTAGAGAAATGGTATCTCTCTCATGTCTTTTGGCATCGAGGTCTTCACATATATATCTGGGACTTCCAACCTTTCTGATATAGCCACTTCTTGGTGGTTATTTTGGAAAAGCGATCAACGTTAATTATCTTTTGAGCCACTCTTTAATGTACTCCTTCATTGGTGGAATTGTGATGTCTTGCTTAACCCATAGTGAAAATATTTCCTCTTATTTTTTAATTCAAAGTGTGGTTGTACAAATGATGCCAAGTGGTTTGCATTATCATTCACAAAAATAACTAACTACTAATTAATTTCTTCTTCCAGAAAATTAGTGACTCACTAACCGATGAAACTCTAATTACATTCAATTCCATCTTTAATTGCTCCTTAGCTACAAGCATGGATTCTCTTATTAATTGTGGTCCCTCAAGATCTTCAACAATTTCAAGTGCTTTAAGGAATACATCACTTATTTTGTCATTAATTTTTGTAAAATTGCAATTTAATCTTAAAGCATTTGTATCCTTGCCAACCATGCTACTTTTACTTCTTAAAGATAAGACTTGTTGATTTCTAAGGAAATCACTTAAAGTTGACACCTACATAACATAAGTACTTAAATCATTTTCATAAAAAAATAGTCGCCATGTTCCAAATCCTTCTACAAATATTCCATAAAGGTGGAGATCCAAAGTGACAGGTCCCTCAAATTTAAAGTGACCTCCTAGCCTTCTAAAATAGTACTTACTTTCTTATTGATGTTTTTTGCAACATATAATCTCACTCCACTAAGCAATTTGGTGGCCTTCTTTACTTGAGCTCATGTCCTTGGTGTACTTTGAGTCATTTAGTCTGGAGCAACAATATTTAATGACTCTGTGAACAAAGGTTTAAGACTCAATATGTCCTTGAGTTAGCTTATTCTTCTTTTTAATCTAATATTTGCTTACTCCTACTCTGAAACACAGTGAGCAAGAACATCTATAGTGGTTATATGCAATTTTAGGAGTCCCAATGTTTGACTCTCGAAATGTCCACTTTTGAATTCTATTTTCAAATTTATTTTTTTTAATGTGTACCTTTTCTATCTGCAACTTTCTCTCTACCTTATTATACTTGACATTATGCATCATTAAAGATTGCTCTTCGAAAATAGTTTTCTTCCTCTTTGGCAAACTCTTATGTTGGATTTCAGAGATCTGTGGTTAGTGCTTTTTGAATCTTTGATCGGAGAATCCACAGTAAGAGAATTTTTACACCAACGTTTCGAATCCCAAATGGGATCCATCATCAGGGTTAAGAGAAAGATGAAGAAAGAAGAGCAGGATGGAAGAAATAAATACAAAAGAGGGAATGAATATTGAAGGGACAGCACAGGTCGGCCAGAAAGATGAATAATAATGAAACTTTAATTTTACTTTTATTTTTAATTTTTATAAATTAATATATTTTTATAAATTAATATCATTTAATTAAAATATATAAAAACACAATCATTATATAACTTAA
>APFE031490713.1:134092-146465 GCA_000404065.3 Pinus taeda | reverse complement strand
TTTGCTTTATATAGGCAAGCTCTTCCTCAAATCATGGACCAATACCACAGGCCAAAACCATAACAAACCAATACCATCAACTCAATACTAGGGATCAACACGTCTGTCGAGATGCCATGGTCCAAAAACCATAGGTTCAAATTCCAAGGACTAACTACCATGGACCAAAGGTAAGTTTTCCCACATGAAATAAACTTTTATAAACTTTTCTCTGCATAAAATTCCGTGAACTTTTCTCCTGCGTACTTCTTAATTCTCATCATATTGAGAGCCATGCCATGGGTGTTGCCATCAGGTAAAACATTTGTAACATATAACCATACCAGAAACATAATGCCAACATATAGAACAGTTGGTGAAGGAGCGCGCTGTTAAGGCGCTCCATATGCAAAGGTCACCGGTTGTAGTCTCACCGATACCAAAAAATCCAGCATGGTTTCCGCTGGTGCGACTCAGGCCGGGTGCGATCCACGGGTGACTTTGACGGCTTAGATGCCCCTGAGTCGTGGCCTCTCAGCCACAGGGTAAGAGTGATTTTCAGGATTCACCCACTTATCAACAAAAAAAAAAAGAATGCAATTGAATGGTCAATGTGTTTCTGATTCCACATTTTTTATGATGTTTTAGATAGATATGCTTTGATGGTTTGTTCTTACTTTGACTCTACAGGCAATCTTTGAAGCGGGACAAGTAAGAGAGGAGTGGAAAATTCTATCAATGAACGGATAAATCAAGCTAGGATCAAAGCGGAAGATCTGGGTTGGTCCTCTTTTCTTCTCTTCCATCTATCACACTTAAAGGAACTCTTGAAAAATTTTCATTGTTTGTTTCTAAGATAGCGACCCATCTTAGTGGGACTAGCAGTTCGAATCGACACTAGTTTTTCCTGAAACAATAAGAGGTACTAAATCTTGGTGAGCTCGTAGCAGAGTCATTGGATTTCGAATCTATGACTTAGTAGGTGGCCTTACTTTTCTAGAAATGGCCTTAATGCCTCTTGGAAGGATGGTTTCTCATGAAGAATTAAGGAAACAAGGTTGTCCATTTAATTTATGAAAAAGAGACATTACGTATGGAAAAGATACAAGTGAAAAGATGTTTATTTTTAGAATAGACAATATCTCCTATCTCTCTCTCATTCCAATCCCAAAATCAATAAGGAATATCGTTTAAATTTAATGCCATGAGCTACATTTTTAAGACATAGTTAGGATTCTTAAGAAAATTACGCAAAAGGTAACACAATTCTTGTTATTGTTAGACCTATGCATTAGGGATTTCTCTAACATCAACTTTAACAAGCATCTTTCCATGTGCTCAATATTCTCAATAAAAATAACATACTTTGTGGTGTTGATGAGTAATTTCTATTAAGTTTCTTCTTTTATGCATCTTGGGGAATTCCTAAACATAAACTTCTTAGACTAAATAAGAAGCGATCGATTTGTAATATTCTTTTTTTTGTGGATATGGTTAAAGTGGAAGGAATTTACCCATGGTATTTACCGTGGTACTTTGCAATGGCATTGAACCATGGTATTTGCCTTCGTTCTTTGAGTGAAAAAAAAAAAATAAAGTCTCTAGAGATTCAATGAAGCATATAAAAGGTGATATGAGCCTAACAATGTAATCAGTGAGCGTTATTTATATATTTTTCTTTTGTTGGGAGCTTGTCAAGGAAACTTCTAGTTCATCCCAAGGACGAAAACACCATGGGAGTAATTTCTCTAGTGGATCCATCGAGGATCTAAGATTGTGCTTGAGTATCTTTAATTTCTCTCTTGATGGGAAGCCATACATGCCAAGGCACAAGCTTTAGTAGTGCTTCTGTGGGCATGTAATTTTGTTTATATTTATTTACATCAATAAGAGGCTGAATTCTTAGATCTTTATTGTGTTCAATGTTTTTACTGCAAGAATTTTATTAGAGCACCTACAATGTATGAGAACTTATTAAAATTTTGATGATTAGGAAACTACAGTGGTATAAGAGTTGTGCATCCCACAAGCTTCAGGGTTTTATTGGAAAATTATAAATTATTTGTAGGGTTATTTGGAGATTTCACGCAGGGAACTTTGGTGGAACTTATGCTCACCCTAGCCAACATTTCCATCTTCGATGGTATTTCGTATCATCCTAGTTGGTTCTATTTTTTGGTTGATTGGAAGGAGAATTTTCTGCATTATTTTGAGAGCTATTATTTTGTTGGAAACAAAAGAGAAAACATTACTTTGCCAAATTTTTAGATTGGACCTAGGTTTGCTTTACCATATTTATCCGTTCAAGTTTACGGGGTCGAGATTGAACCCCTATCAGATTTAAGGGTCTCTTTTCAATTGTATTGCAAGGTTGTGAGATTTGTTGTAGGAAGTATTACCATATTGACTACAATTTGATTATAGGTCTATAGAATTCCAACAGAAGAGTTCATCTCCTTCTAGTGGGTCAAACACTAAGGGTTCAAAGGCTAAATTTTGAGGACAAGTATCATATCAGATTATATCCATTTCATTTCAAGATCATTGATATGAATATATTTTTGTAATCTATATTGGAAAGAGGCTAAATCATTTAAATCTAAGGAGGAGACATTGCCTTTCGATGCCATTTTTAACTTGGTCATAGATCTAAAATGTCTCATTGAAATAATTGTGGATTGATTTCATTGGAGGTAAAAGAGGTCAAATTGGAAATGTTGGGAGGTCAAGTTTCTAAACTTGACCCCTTGGAGGTAAAAGAGGTCAAATTGGAAATGTTGGGAGGTCAAGTTTCTAAAATTGATCCCTTGGAGGCCAAATTTGGAGATTGATCACTTGGAGGCCACATTTCTTTTTCAGAAACTGAGGGTTTCAAGGGTTCTTGCTCCACGCATTTTCTAGAATTATTTCTCTTGTAGTGTTTTCTTCTCAAAGATGTACGAAAATAACCCACATAAGACTGCGGATGATAAACATTATCAATAATAAAAATGGCTGCTAAAAAAGGTAGATATGCAACAAATGATAGAAACAAAACCTGCGAAAGTCCTAATCTATGCCACAACCATAGTTAAACAAAAAAAAGAAATAGTAATAACTCAAATAATCCAATGGAAACTATATATACAAAGAATAGATTTTATTATAACACCTGTGAAGGAAACAAATAAATGTTACCTGCCCCCTCTATTGGATGGGTTCTTGGCTATCCTCAAATGCCTTAATATTCTTTAGAGTCTCTCTCCTCTATAATTTGAAAATGCAAAAAATAAAATGTTTGAGCTTAATGGGAACTCAAATGGCAGAGAAATGGAGTGCATCAATGAAAATAATCCGAGTTACAATAGTGAGTGCAACATTGAAAATAGTCAAAAGTGAATAATGAATGGAAAACCCTTCTATTTATAATAAAACATTGAGTTATCCTCGAATAATGAGCAATAGTAAAATATTATTAACCCCATTCTTGGAATAACCACTTGGAATATTTTACTATATTTGGTTAGGAGGGAAAAAATATTTAATCTTTTATTTAGAAATAATAAATAAATAAATTTTTTATTTATTCATCTCAAACAAGTTGGTTATAGGATAATAAGAAATAATGATTTATTTAATTATTCCAAGGGATTTTTTCAAATTGATAAGGAATTAATAATTAACTATTCCTAGAGGAAAATAGGATAATTAATAATTTATCTGTTGCTTTTTCATAATTGGGTCAAATATGACAAGGAATTATAATTGAACAATGGTTTAATTAATTATTCCTAGTAGAAAATCAAATAAATAGTGATTTATTTAATTATTCTCAATGAGTTTAATTATAAATTACTCAACAAAGGTGGTTTATTAAGTAATTTTTCACAGTGAAAGAAATTTTACTATTGTAAAATTTGTTTTACATGGTGTAATTCGATCCATCTAGTAAATTAGGCTAGATGATCAATATTTTGGTGATAACAAATTCCCCCTAATGTTCAAGTGTTAGGAGGAAAACATATGACCAAACTATGTTGTAAAGACCCAATTAGTACAGAACAAAGTGGAGAGAGAGAGAGAGAGAGAGAGAGACCAATACAACTTAAGCAGGAGGATAGTGATAGAGGGGGAAAGACCAATGCAAGTCACTTTTAATGTTGTGGTACTAGACCTTAATGAGGTGGGGGAGGCATACATATACCCACTGAGATAACTTAGTACAAAAATAATGGTGTGCTGAGAAACATCAATCTGAGCAATGAAGTACATGCTGAATGGTACATTACATGTTGGCATAACTGAGTCAGAAAATAATACAAAATGTCCCATATATATAATGCACCTGAAAAACTATGAGCCAAGATTGAATATAATATGAAATGATTACATGAGATATAATGGCCCTTCCCTCAAAAAATGGGTTGGAGGGAGGATAGAACAACCGAAGAAGACCTGTTGAACAAGGAAGGGATCTGCAAAACTAAATGGATCATCTGAAGGAGATGTGCATGCTATGAACACTGTGATTGGTAGGAACCAAACCCATTATATTTTTGGAATTGCATCTAAGGTTGTAGCATAATAGGAATGCATCTAAGCATGTGGGGGCCTACCTAAAGGGCCACCCCCTCATGAGGTCTCAAACATCTCACACACTTGTAGGAACCACTGGTACAATCTGTTGCATCACTGGACCATCGAGTGTATGGATCACGAACATGAAACAACCAAGTCAAAGGGCAATAATGAGTGCCTCTACTTGATCCAAAGTACCAAACAAGAATGGAAGCTGGAACTAAGATACACCACCCTCTAGGTCGTGCTTATGGAATAAGTGAGCTGATGTCGACAAAATAGGGCCCACGATAGGTGAGGCAATGAGGATCCTCAACCAAGGCATGAGGGAAAATAGTAATGTGACTAATGGAATGACACCAGCTATAATGGAAAATGAGAGATTGAGGGACAAATAGATGACTTCCCTTGTCAGAGCATAAAGTGCATGGTTGACCTGGTAGCGACTGACTCAACTCCAGATGGGATGCAGACAGTGTGGCTGGAGGCCAAAATAGGCAAGGCATGATGCAGAATATCAAAATATGGATCGAATACTATGATATGATATAATGGCATACGAAACAAACTCCATGGATGCGAGGGTGACTCATTGCGAATGCTCTAAACAAGGGTGACTTGATGATGCTGCCACACAGAATAGGTCCGGTGGGGACAATGAAAAGATGAGTAAATGATGGTTACACATGATGAAAATTGACATGTGAGATGACAAGTTCCAAGGGAAGGTGGTCGCCAAATTACCAGCATCGCATATGAAGAAATCTGATTTTGAGAGTCGACGAAGTGACCCTTCTTGGAAAAATGGCTTCCTAGTGAAGTTTCAAATCATCCAAAACTGAGAAAGACTCATTATAGTACTCACTGAGAGATTGCCAATGATGTTGACGGTTCGTTAAGTAGAGTTACCATTTGGTCAAAGTGGGTGATAAAAAAATTGTGGATTTTTATATGAAAGGACATTTTCCCTCCAATTGGAATTCTTTTTTTAAGTGAGTTGTGGTCAATTTGGAGAGGAGGAAAAGGCCCTAAATCATGTGGAGATCATATTGGACAAAACAACCATCAGAATTAGGATCTACGACTTTTAGGTAGGTTGCCTTACTCATCTCTTCAATTTCAGTTATTTATTTCATGATTTTTGGCTCTCGGCAGCTCCCTGGGAGACCCTCGCTCCTCTTCACCATCTAATCACACTTTTTGTGCCTAGAAGTGCAATTTGGATCACAGGAAACAGGTGAAAACATGCGAGTTCACACTTTTTGGGCATAAAACTGTGATTTGGGGCTGAAAATAGGGGTGGTTTCCTCACTTGGTGAGGGTTGTAGGTTGATTAGTGTAGAAAATTTTTTTCTTCCCTCAACTGACAAAACATGTGGTGTTTTGCAGGCATGGCAGAGCTAAAAATCAACTGGTGTGAGTGAGAATTGGATACCCTATGATTCGAGATCCCAATGGATCAGGGGGTTCGGGGGACATTGGCTCGCTATGGGGTTCTCAAGTTCATAGAGAACCCATTCATGACGGTAGGTGAGCCCTTGCTATTGAGAATTTTGAGCTATTGGGATCCAGAGCATGAGGTATTTTTCATGTAGCGGCACAATATTTAGCTCACATTACAGGATATTTATTTCTTCATTGGACGCCCTTTAGAGTGGTGGGGGATATCCATCTAGTGTTTCCTTGTGGGAGACACATTATAGAGTTTGTGGAGTGCCATTTTCCACAGGATGTACATGTGAAGCGCATGACTATCCTTATTGGTGATTTAGATCAGCTAGAGACATAGGTTGTTTCTATAGTTGTGCTATGAATCTTGGGCAGCCATGCATTCCACCACATCGCTAGTAGGCAGATGATGCCGGTTGAGAGCGTTTTGGCTAGGACCTACTGTGGGTGGGTCGAGATGATGTTTTCATCAATGAAGCGATAGTTAATTCTATGCAGGTGAGCCATGACTATGCTTTTGGTACAATACTGTGTGCATTCTTCTTTGAGAAGATACCCACCATCCTTCCTCATGTATAGATCCAATATGGGGGCACACAGGAGCCCAGGATCCACCACTAGGGGTAGCTACTGTGGAGAGGAGGACGGGGAGTTGGACGACTATTCCAACCCATGTTTTCTGCACATTGGGATCAGATGCCCCTCTAGATTGATGATTATCCTTATAGCGGGATGAACTATCAGGGACATCCTGGCTTGCCACTTTCGCTCAGGCAAGCATGGGGACGAAACGATAATTGCTAAGTTGTTATTTTTATGGTGCATTTCATATTTTTATCACATGTATATAGTACTAAGTGTAAAATATGTGGTATGCAGACATAGCATTGGTAAAATCGACAAGAAATGTAGGACGAGCAACAGTGCCTGTGGCTATAAATTGGGGAACATCTTCATCTTGTCAGGGTCTAGAGGATAGTGTGCTACTCGTTTATCTACACTGTCGATGTAGGGTAGTCTTGACCAGAGTTTCTGAGTGCGGATGGCATGAGCTACACAATCGATACATATATGAGTGTAACAGCCTTCCCTTAGAGTTGTGAGGTATCATGCGGCGCATGGCGATGGGTGGTCATGCAGTACGTGATATACATGCAGGTGGGGTAGAGCCTTTGGTGCATGATCCTTTGGATATTGACTAGATATGGGGACATGTGGGTTCCTTTCATTTTGATTTTTGTAACATGTTATGGGCATGTCAGATGTATTTAGAGCTATGGGCTCCGAAAACTTATATGATACATAATATGATTATGCATTTTTATATGACGATGATGGTTCTCCATGTGTTTTTTTATGGTTGTCTTATATGGTATACATGTGATAAATGCCAATATAGAATGTTATTTGCAATGGTATCTACATAGTTATCTTGGGCTCTAGGAACTTTACTAGAAGTATTGGTTTCAAATTCACGTACCAACAACTTAACATGCATATATTTTCTAAATATGACTTGGTTATGCACATGATACACACCATTCAATTTCATGACAAGTAGATCCAATGCACATGCAATTTGAAAGAACTAATGTATGTAAGGGGGTAAAAATGGCCCAGGTTGTCAAAGCTATATTCCTGGAGAAGCAACTTACACCATCAACATGACTGATATATGATGTGGATGAGGGATCTATCTGAAAGGTGCAATAGAGGATAGATGAGATGATGCATCTTACATAATTTCATGGTAGAAATAAAGACATGCAAATCAAAGAGATAAGCTATGAGAAAATTTTCTTTAGGAAGATTGCATTAGGATTATTAGGAAGGAAATGGCCTTTATAATCCTCCAAAATATATTCCCCCTTGCCTAATTGCAAGGTAATTAGGGGTAGACATAGCCTCCATGATGTCCTCATCAAAATGGAAGATGAGCAGATGAGAGGAATATTGACTACATCATGCAGCACAGTACCTAGTGCATCAACCTAAGAAAGAAGGTTCACATATGCATGATATGGAATGGTAGATGACGAGATAGTAGATGAAAGATCTATGTATGTTGAGACCTGCGATTCTGTCGAAAGTCTTGAATAGAAGCGTGCTCAAAAACCTTAGAAAATATTGCCTACGAGGAACTCAAGGATGATGATAGGTAAAGGATATTGCTCGTGGTGTCCGTCATCTCAATGTCTGGGGAAGGGATAATGATTGTGGGGCCAGACTCCCCCTATTCTAGTTTACTATTGGTGAAAAAATCCATAGGAAGAGGAGAAGGTGATCCATTATGAGTGGTCTCGTATTCACGAAGTGCCTTAAGGAAATCACAAAAATTGTTGAGATGAGGACAACAATGGGAGTAGTCACCATGATGATCACATAGGGCACAAGGGTGATTTTTTGATAATGTTATGAGTTTCTTGGGTGGACCTGATAAGTTAACATGGACTTTAGGGCTATTTGACTCAGGGAATGTTTCAAGAACAAAAGGTTTGAGATGAGGAATCTCAGGACAATTATTGGTCGCGTGCCCCACAACTTTACACAAAGTGCACAGAGGTGATGACTTTGGGGCGTTGGGGGCTAGAAGAGGTTGGGGAGCCCTCTCCTTAGGTTATTTCTTCAGCTTTCCCCCCCTGTCCAGATGCTTTCACAACAGGTGTGGGCTTCTCTTGAGGTTGTGATGGAACTAAAGTAGTGGTAGGGGCCACAAGGACCAGTTGAACCAAGGTCAAAGCATGATAAGGTCTTAGCTGACCACGAAGAATACTTGTAGGGGGATCAATATAGCATACGGGGATCCATAAATTCATGTTAGCAAGGACCAACGAAGATATGACAGGGAAATAAAATATTGCGCGAAGGTGAAATAAGAAAGGTATCTAGCCTACAAGATAATGTCTTAGTGGAACAACAACTAGATGGTTGAGACCTAGAGGAATAATTCCTGGGGGAAGATAAGATAGGCACCCACAAATGGAGGAGGTCTTGGGGGGTGGATCTAGATGGCTCAGATAGGATGGTAACTGCATGGGGTGGAGGAGATCGTTGTGGATTGAATGTACTAGACTGCCTGAGGACAACCCATGAAGCTGAAGGATTTAGGCTTTAAGATGAGAGGGGAAGGACCAGGGAAAGAACCCAACAATGAGGAATCTTTATAGACTCTTAGTGAAACACGAGTGAGAGGAGTTGAAGACTTCTTATCTAATATTGATGAGATAATCGACTAGTGGGACTTCACAGATGTTGCCTCGTAGTAAGTCAACTGATCTATGGTAATGATCTTCCCTTCATGGGGGAAGCACATCTTGCAGAAAACCATAGATGCAAAAACTGACATGGCATATGCGTATTTACGACCCAAGATAATGTTTTAATCTAAAGGGGAATCAATAACTACAATATATACATGGATAGTCTTGCCTGCAAGGGTCACTGGATAGTTGTGGTACATGCTAAGAGGCTAGGATGAGTGTCTGTCCCAAGCATGCAAAGCGATGGTGGAGGGGGACAACTCAGGTGACTAAAGTTTTTTCCAAGTGGTAGTGGACATCACACAGGTGTATGCACCATCATCAGTATGGGAAACTTAGTTAGAAGCCGTGTTATGGCATAATGGTCCCTTTGGGATATGGGGAATTGCCTCAACATAGGTTGAGGGATCTGTAATGGAACATTTGATGTCGTAAGAGGCTCAATACAAGCTTTGGATTTAGACTCAATGGTGGACGAAGTTGATGGGTTATCATATTGATGCGATCGAGTTTACAACTTGATATCAGAGGGATTAACATCATCAGAGCTCATCATGAGGATCTGGTAGTCACCAGGACCAAAAGGTTGGGGAGGGTGGGCTTCTTGACCTAGGTGAGGTTGAGAAGAAACAAATCCTTGTTCAGGGAAAGGATTTGTAAGCATTGTTAGTTGAGATGGTGCAAGATTCTGAGGCAATTGTTGGCCTCTATAAGCTGCTTGAGCTTCCCACATTTGGCACATCTGGGGTAAGATAGGACACTCATGTGTATAATGGCCATGTACACCACAACATGCATAAGGATTGTTCATATGAATAACCTTTTTTTTCTTGGGTTGGCTTCCCTATTACTGGTTCTTGGTGTTAGGCTAGTTCCCCTGGGATTCACTAGTTTGATTACCTTTATTACCTTGGTTACGCTTGTTACTGTTGTTACCCTTCCCCTTATTATTTTTCTTCAAATTTTGGGGTTTAGTTGCACTCTGCTGTGCAAACACCTGACCCTAAGGGGGCAATAGCTGCAGGGGCTGAGGATGCATGGGAGGCTACGGTGTTAATTCTTGAGGGGCTGGAGTGTTTGATTGTTCATAAGGAGGAGCAATGGTTTGGTAGATAGCTTGGTGCCCTAAAAACATGTTGCTAGCAGGAGGGGCAAAAGTTTTGGAGGAACTGGTGCCCCACCTGTGGATGGGCATAAATTTACTGAGTATATGGGGAAGGCTGTGAAAGGGTTCCAGTGATACTATCAGTAATGAGAGATTCCCCCAGTGCATTGGAACCTCCGGGATGAGGAACGTTTGGAATGATGGTACACATAGAACCGGATTGCACATAAATTAGGTCATATCCCAAAGAAGTCTGGTGAGCTTCTTCCTTTGTTTGAGGAAAATGGGACGCAACATCTTTTCCAATGGGTGTTAAAAGGCTCCCGAGAAACCAATCTAGATACACACGATGTTCAAAGTGTAGGGCACGACATGTGCTCTTCCTTCTATGCCACTCCTAAATATGGTCAGAAAGGCGAGTGGCAGAGGACTGAATAAATGAGGTCAATATATTTTTACCAGTGTCGTATCAGAGAGGTAGCTAGAAATATGAGAAGAACAATTTAGCAAG
The DNA here is from genome assembly GCA_000404065.3 of Pinus taeda. Lineage (NCBI taxonomy): Eukaryota > Viridiplantae > Streptophyta > Pinopsida > Pinales > Pinaceae > Pinus > Pinus taeda. Next base: position 135,604 of record APFE031490713.1, on the reverse strand, counting down.
CATCATGAAAATGGAATGAAATGTGGTGGGTGTTATGAAACTAGCTCAAGAAAAGATAGAAAAGATAGATCAATGCCTTAGAATTCCGCCTCTTCGAGGGGGAAACCTCCTTTACATTACATAAATGAACAATTCTTGGATGATTCAAATGAAAAAACCTCCTTTCTATATATAGGAGTCTAAAGAGTCACAATATAATCCACAATAATAATATAAAGCCACAAAAATAACAATAGAGGGATTCTATGGGGCACAGTAATAATAATATGGGGGTAATAGGGGCACATCAATATTAATAGGGGGTATAACTACAATAGTAATGGGGTAATCACTAGTATTATATGGACCCAACATGCCCCTGTTCTGGATACTTCTGCATAAAATTCTCATCCTCCCATGTGGAATCTTCAGCGGATAAGTTCTTCCACTTGATAAGATACTCTAAAATTGAACGATTTCGTAGTTGTCGAGTTCTTGTTTCTGAGACTACTTCCGGTTCCAATATAATTTTTCCTTCCTCATCAAGTTCTAGCAATATTGTTTAAATTGGGAGCTTGTTGCCTATAACCTTCTTTCAACATGAAACATGGAAAACTGGGTGCAATCGAAAAGCTGCAGGAAGCTCCAATTTGTATGCCATAGTACTAATCTTTTGCAACTCCTTGTACGGACCATAATACTTTGGTGATAATTTATTATCCTTCTTAGCTTGCTTGAGGGAAATTTTCTTATATGGTTATAGCCATAGGAATACCCAATCACCTACATCAAAACTTCTTTCACTCCGATGTTGATATGCATGTTGTTTCATTCTATTCTGTGCCAACACGAGGTTATCCTTTCAGAGTTGGAAGACTTGTTGTTGATGTTCGATGTGATGTTCCGCTGCCTGAAACTTAGAATTTTCTCTTAAGTATGATGTGAGGGATGGTGGTTGATACCCATAAAGTGCCATAAATGGGGTCATTTTTGTTGCTGTATGGAAGGAAGTGTTATACCACCATTAAGCCAGAGGAAACCATTTGACCCATTGCGTCTGTTGAGCAGATAGAAAGCAACAAAGATATCCTACCAAACATTTGATTACTATCTCAGTTTGCCCATCAGATTGAGGATGATAAGATGAGCTATGAGCTAACTGAGTACCAAGACAAGAAAATAATTATGTCCAAAAATTTCCAGTGAAAATGGGATCTCTGTCACTTACAATAATCCTTGGGTTTCCATGTATCTTTTGAATTATTTCCATAAATGCAGTAGAAACTGTATTGGATTTAAATGGATGTGATAATGCACAAAAGTGTGCATACTTGGTAAGGTTGTCAACTACCACCATGATGACACTCTTTCCCTCAGACTTGGTAAACCTGTGATAAAATCCATTGAAACCTCCTCCCAACGTTGGCTTGGAATGGATAAAGGTTGTAATAGACCTGGTGTCTTAATTGTTTCAACTTTATTTTGGTGGCAAACCAAACATTCCACCACAAACTTTTGAATATCTGATTTAAG
>APFE031490713.1:116661-134072 GCA_000404065.3 Pinus taeda | reverse complement strand
AATGTGGAAACATCTAGCGAACATAATTGTGCAATTACACCTTTTAGTTCCTTTTTTAGAAGCTTTGTCATACCATTAGAGCTGATTATCTTTATCGGTTTCCCTGCAATACCCCTTAATACAACTTCCTTTCCTTCCATAGAAAATTTCATGAAATGTTCTTGAAAATTAAAAGCTATTGTACCCAATGATTGTAGCCATTGGACTCCTAATACCACATCAGCACCTCCCATTGGAATGGAAAGCATTGGGCTAGTCAATACATATTCTCCATGGATAGCTTGATATTATGGCACTTTCCAGAGCAATTTATTGTTCCTCCATTTGCAACCATCACTTGACACTCTGGTGCTGGATATAAGAAGCAATTCAATTCTTTTGCTACCTTACAATGAAAAAAATTGTGGGTACTTCCTGAATCAATCAACACTATTACCTTTTTCTTCTTGATTTGTCCTTCTATCTTGATGGTTTGAGTAGTGGTAATTCCCGCCAATGCATTACAAGATATGGTCGGATTCATTTGTTCTTCATCTAGGCTTTGTTCCTGGAGTATATCCTCTTCTTTTGACCTATCTTGCTCCTTTTCTTCTTCCTCTTCACAATCTATGTAGAATAATTTCTTCTCAGCACACATATGACCTTTAGTGTATTTCCTATCACAACTGTAACAAAGCCCTTTTGCTCTTTTTTCTTCCAATTGTTGTGGTGTCAACCTTATAGGTTGTGGAAGACTAGCGACAACAACACTTCCGTCTTTATAGATGTGAGTGGTATGCTTCCTGGTTGCCATAATTTTGCTTTCCATTTTTCTTGCTAACCTGAATGCCTTCTCTAATGAATCAGGTTCCCAAAGGCGAACATCATGTTGGATATTATCCTTTAAAGACCCTATGAACACATCAATCCTATGCTCCTCTGGAATATCTTTTACCCTTATGTTCAATTTTTGGAACTCCTCAATGTGCTCCATTATTGAACCCTTTTGTTTGAGACTTATCAATTGGCTAAAAAAAGTGTTTCTTTTTGTCTCCTCATAATGTGCTATCAATTCTTCCGTAAAAATTTCCCAAGTGATAATTTGTTTACGAGATCAAAGCCATTGATACCATACAAACTGATTTGGTTCCAATATAAATTTTCCATACGTACCTTTTGTGTGTTTTGCACATTATTGAGATCGAAGAATTGCTCCATCTGTAATATCCATGTTGTGGGATCCTTGCCAATCAAACTTCCTCATATCGATTTGGAATATGATGGGTCTTCGATCCCACATTAGAGTCTATGGAATCATGATTAACATTTCTTTTGTTTGCATCATGAGTTTCCTTTACTACCTTTTCACCATTAGTAAGTATTTCTTGTAGAAAAATTTTCAAATATGTCTTCATATCTGTCATGCTTGTCTTCAAGTTTGTGTTCAAATCTGTCTTCAATTCTTCCATGTTTGTCTTCAAATCCGTCTTCAAATCGTCCATGTTTGTCTTCAAATTTGTCTTCCAATCGTCCATCTTAGCTTCCACGCCCTTTATCTTAGATTCCATGCCATTTATCTTAGCTTCTGTTAGCTTTTGTGAGGCTGACATTTTTTGCACTTTGTCTTGTAATTTTGATATATCATGTAGCATTTCTTCCTCTTCTTCATGAGTCATGCTAGAGCTTTCAGGTTCCTTACTAGGTGTTTGCATTTTCTTTCCTCGGGGCATCAGTTACCGATAATAATGCTCTTCTATGCCCTTTGAATTCCTTCAAAATAAATTTTCAAACCAAGCTTAAGCAAAAATTTAAGAAAATCTACACACCTTTTTTCACTTTGTAGGAGCTCGATATTGCCTCTGATGTATCTTTGTACCTTCCAATCATCTAGTTCTAAATTTGTGACCTGTAGTAGCCCTCCGTGTCCTCTTTCCAATGCCATAAGACTGACCCAAATTGGATTCTCCAAGGAAGAGTTATGCGAAATCTCCCACAGTGACTTGATTATAGACTAGTTCAATAGATTGAACTTGTACGATGTGCCACGAGTCACTGTTTCGACCTTTGGATATGAAAATGCATACAAGAAGCTACAGTCCATACTCTTTCTTTACTTTCTTACGAAATTTCAATCCGATCCCCAGAGATAAAGTTATGACGATTTTCCCCAGGTCACCTGTTTGGATTCTAATTCAGGAGTCTGCAAAAAGACCAACTTCCTCAGATCATATCTCCACAAATGTAGTGCGTAAAGCTCTGAAATTCAGACCCAAGGTTCAGTCTGATTTCTTCTCAAATGGGTTTTTTTTGCGACTTCTGAAATGTCACAGAAAAAAGTTATAGTGAAAATTCCACGATGACCTGTTTGGAGCAGCGAAACCATAGAATCCAAAGCTCTGATACCAAATGTTATGAAACCAGCTCAAGAAAAGATAGAAAAGATAGATGAACGCCTTAAAATTCAGCCTTTTCGAGGGGGAAACCTCCTTTACATTACATAAATGAACAATTCTTGGATGATTCAAATGACAAAACATCATTTCTGTATATAGGAGTCTAAGGAGTCACAATATAAACCAGCCGACCTAACAATAATAATATAAAGCCACAAAAATAACAATAGAGGGATTCTATGGGGCACAGTAATAACAATATGGGGGTAGTAGGGGCACAACAATATTAATACGGGGTATAACTACAATAGTAATGGGGTAATCACTAGTATTATAGGGACCCAACAGTGGGCTAGTCTACATACCATTTTGTAGCATCTCTAGTAAGCATGCGTTGGAACAGACAAAAACGAATGAAGTCATCGGTAATGGAGTTGGATGAAAACCACATGTGGAAGGAGTGAACATGATCGGTAGGATCATCTCCAAAATTACCCTCAAACTTTGGGATATTTGAGGGAAGCTTAGTCGGCATAGCATGCCAGTAAGCATCGTGGTGTATTGGGTCATTTATCAACTAGCTAAAATCGAGGAGACTTAAGCCAGCCATAAAGGGGAGTATGGGAGTTTTTTGAAAGGTTCATGAGATTGCTACTCTAGATGTGATCACTGGGGTAGAACTGGAGACAACATTAGGTTGGGTTCCTACACTAGTTGTGGGTCCAAATATGGTGACAAAATGCGGTGAAGGAGGCTCATAATCAGAAGAACCAAGAGAAGATTCGGTATGGGGACTTAGAGGGGTATGAACTTGAACCCAATGGGGAGGAGTAACATGCCCGAGTGGAAAATTGGGATGAATATATAAGAGTCTCTGTGACAAATGCCCTGGTGGCGCAATGGTGGTAGGACACATGTGACATGAAAATGGTGAAGGGAGATCAACAATATGACTTTGTCTCGATGAGAGGAGATAAATTTATTATGTTTAGTCTTGGCTTGGGGGTGTAAACCAATAGCCCTTCACTTAAGGTGTGCTTGTGTGTGCAAGTGTATTTATTGATTAAGCCCAGATCATGTTTGTAAAAAAAAATAAAAATTTTTGAAAATAAACTAAAATTAACAAGAGAAAATGAACAACAAAACCATTAACTCAACCCCACCCAAACTGAATTTGCAAACACTATGTTGGTTGGTGGTGAAATCGACTGAAAACAAACTAAAACATTCAAGGGATCTACGTGTCAGTGTGACTGGAATGAAATGACAGTGGGCTAGTGGAAGGTGGTGCAGCAACAACAAAAAACGAGAGAGGAAGATCACTACAGAAATATAGGGAGATGGTTGTAAATCCTAGGGCAACTGATGGGACCCTAAGGCCAATGACCAAACAATGTTTAATATGAAACCACAGATGGAAACAACCTATCTTTGGAGATCTGAAAGAAAAGGGTACAAATTTGGAAAATATGGTTGAAAGTGTTGCAGAAACTCAGACTTCTTACTCAGCTAAACTCCTCCTATAAAGGTGGAAGCGTACTAAAATCCCTAAGGGGATAAATTCCACTTTGACGAGTAAATTAGAGTAGATCAAGGCCTAAGCAGGATGAGACAGAGGTCAAACAACCCAACACATAGTTCTCGACAAAACCTAGAAACAGATCTGATAAAAACCAAGAAACCCTAAAATCGCAAGTACTAACCTATTTTTCGGGGGGATTGCAGCTTTGGGGTGAAATATGCACTCTAGACTTGAGATCGCACGTTTTGGGCTAAAAAGTGTGACTTCTGATCCTTTATTTTTGGTTGGAAAATCTCAGAAAAAACTACCGTCTCTGTCATAGCTCGTTCCTATGACGCGCGGAAAAGACTAGAAAACTTGCAGAAGTTATAAATTTGACATGTCTAGGGTTAGAAAGCTAGTAAATAACATTAAGAGTCTAAACAAATAAGAAACCCTAACCTGAAAACTGAAGGTCACCCAAGTTTCTAGATCTGAAGTAAAAAACCAATGGAGTTGCCAATTTTGTTGTAGTGTTTTCGTCTCAAAGATGTACGAAAAGAACCCACTTAAGACTGCGGATGACAAATAGTCTATACAATAGAAATGGTTGCTAAATAATATAGATTTGCAGTAAATGGTAGAACGCAAAGTCTAGACCTATGACACAATCATAGTTAAACAACAAAAAGAAATAGTAATAACTCCAATCATCCAATGGAAACGAGATATACAAAGAATATATTTTATTATAACACCTGTGAAGGGAAAAAATAAATTTTACCATTCCCCCTCTATGGGATGGGTTCTTGTCTATCCTAAAACATCTTTAGCTTGTGTAGAGTCTGTCTCCTCTATAATGTGAAAACCCAACAAATAAAATGTTTAAGCTTAATGGGAACTCAAATGGAAGAGAAATTGTGTGCGACAATGAAAATAATAAGAGTTATAGCAATGAGTGCAACAACAAAAATAATTGGAAGTGAATAATGAATGGAAAAACCCTCTATTTATAACAAAATATTGAGTTATCCTCGAATAATGAGCAATAATAAAATATTATTAACCCCATTCCTGGAATAACCACTTGGAATATTTTATTATATTTGGTTAGGAGGGAAAACATATTTAAACTTTTATTTAGAAATAATAAATAAACAAATGATTTATTTATCATCTCAAGAAATTGATTAAGGAATAATAAATGAATAATGATTTATTTAATTATTCCTAAGGGATTTAGTCAAATTTGATAAGGAATAATAATTAATTAGTGATTAGTTAATTTGGTCAAATATGACAAGGAATAATATTTGAACAATGCTTTAATTAATTATTCCTAGAAGAAAATAAAATAAATAGTGATTTATTTAATTATTCTTCATGGGTTTAATTATAAATTACTTAACAAAGGTGGTTTATTAAGTAATTTCTCACAATGAAAACAATTTTACTATGGTAAAATTGACTTTACATGGTGTACTTTGATCCATCTAGTAAATTAGGCATGATGATCAATTTTTGGTGATAACGCTTTCATCAAAGGGGACCGAGTTAAACAGGGAGAGAGGGAGGAAATTTTTTTCTTTAGCAAGTGAATTTGAGGGCCATTGAGGATAGAACCAATAGCCATAGGCATAGATTGCATGAAAACACTCTAACGACATTATTGAGCCATGGATCAAGTCAACAATGGTCTGATCGACCGTTTCACCTTCTGGGAGGCACCTCGCCACGAAAGGGAGTAATTAAATCACTAGAGCAAGGAGGTCGGCTGAAAATTGCACAGACCCATCAAGTCAATCGCATGGGACTATACCACCGACAGAAGGGAATTTGAGGTACTCATAACTAGACAGTTGCATTGCTGATATGAAGAGTGATGTTTCTCACTAGTAGTCGAGGTTGCGAGGAGGGTAATTTTGTGCGTTAAAATGAACACTGAGGCATCTAATGAGTAGAGGTGTGAGATTGGTTTCAGCCTCTGATTTGTTTCAATGGAAGGGGAAAGGGAGTATGAGTGTTGCATGCTGCTTAGTTGATATAGCTTCAGCATTGGTCTCATTGCCAAAACACTATCAAAACAACACTCTGAGCACAGAAAGGTGTTGAGAGTCCCCATATCTGTTCCAAGTGAAAGGAAGTGGACATAGCCTGGGCATTGCATTATCACCACAACCTTTTAAGCACAGGAAGAAGCCGAGCAAGTTTCATAGGCTTCGGTTCTAGCATTGACCATCGATTCATTACGGGAGCCAAGGTTGTCATCACTCTTAATAGCAGTGACAATATTATTTTTACCATAGCGTCAGTCAAGGAGCCAACCATGGTCCTCTTCAGGTGCACGAAAAAGTACTTGTTTTATTACATTAGATAAATTGATCTCACTACATCAAGATCACTCACACATTAGTCATAGAGGCAAAGACACTGTGTTTTTGTGGAATCGAGTAAATTATATTTCATCAAATATTTGATGGTGCATCACCATAATTAAATAAAGTAATTCTATGTCTTTTTTTGTTATATAGTATGTTGCATTATGTGGTTGGATTGGTGTAGAGGTTTATCATTGTCGAATATAGTCTTATGCCTTTACATTTGAAAACTTTAACATCAAATTCAATGTCACAGATGATCCATTGATCACTCATAAGGGCATAGTTGTTGGGTCCACAGAGTCTTGATTAGCATATGAAGATCTAAGTCTTTACCTAAAAACTGATTCTCTTTCCATCTAGAAAAATTTTCTGCTCAAAAATCTCAGTGTGGAAGCTTGAAAGATGGCGGGTTGTGGACTAGACCATGTTTACAATTTCGAAAATTTTGATTGGTATTAGCATTTGACAAGGGGTTTGTCAAATTTTGGAGTTTGACAATAGAAAGGAGATTTTTTATTTAAAAGAAAAAAGGGAATAGGAAAGGAAGGAGGTGGTACAATCATCTTACCATTACCAATGAAGTTTGTATTTATCTTATCTTGGGGAGAAATCCATTGAGGAATTAGTGTATTCATGCTTTGGTATGAGGGGAGATGGGACTTTCCCTAGAAAACACATAAAATTTTGGACAAAATTCTAGATAAAATAAAACAAGTATGGGGCCTTTTCTTAGCGATACCACTTTATAATAGAATAGCAAGTCTTTCTCAAAAATGGTCTATGCCATTATGCAACAAAAATTCCCATGGGAAGTGAAGGAAGGAGAAGGAAGAGGAGCTAAGTTCTTCGCACTTGGACCTTAATTGCAACAAACAAAGTCAACCATAGACCTTCAGAAAATGCAGGAATTAGACACATGGTTATTAGAGGTGGGGCAACCAGAATGGAGGAAACTCAGTTGGAATCTCAAGACATCTATGTTTGCATTAATACAACCCAAACTGTCGAAGCATGCTTGTGAAGAGGTCAAGCTCACAATTGATTCTTGTCTCACCAAGATCATAGCTTTAACATCCCGAGTATTGTCTTAGAATAATGATCTTATGAGGGAGATATTGTAGTTGATAGTGGAAGGCCTTAAAGGGTTGAATAACATCATGCTTCCTACCTCTTAGAACCAATGTAGAAATTTTAACAATCATGGAAGAATTCAACTTTGGCACACTCATACTGAATTTGGAATGTGATGAGTTGATGTTTTAGTTGCTCCATAACTTTTACACCAGTATTACATCAGCTCATATAGACCATGTCAAAGCATGCATGCAAAATATTGTGTCTATATTATTAGAAGGCCATGCTCACATTTGTAAGATACTAAGATGTAAATTGTTGACCATTTGGAGGAAGGAACACAGGGATCCTATGATCTAGTCAAGAAGTTTGCCAGGAAAAACATAAAATTACACAAAAGGGTGCTCACTACGAAGGAGTTGATAAGGATTGATGGAGGAACCAAGAACAAAATATGCATCAAGAATGAACTAAGGATGAGATGACTATGCTTTACCTGCAAGGGACCTTGGGCCGTTAACCATTCATGTCCAAGTGATAAGAGGAAACAAGGGGAGATCATGAACATTCATCCATAGTTTGTTTCACTAGTTTTTAGAAGAGAACCTATGAAGTATACAAGTAGTCAAGTACAAATGGTGAGCAACAACACCATGTTTTTTAGAGAAACTTATAGGACAGGTCGATGATAATCAGTCATCTTGACAAAGTAGATCGGGAAAGGAAGGAGGGAATTCCCCCTGATGATGAGGTAGTTGAGTCTATAGATATCCAAGTGAAAATACATAAAGAGTATGGGAAATTAGGCATAGATAAAAGTCCACCAATACATCCATGTTTCACAATCAAATAGGGTGGACAACTTATCCCCACATGTGAAAAAGGCCAGGAAGAAGACATTATAGGAGAATCAAATGAGGAACCAATAATAATAAACTGAAATTACGAGCATGATCATGCAGGGTATCATGACAAATATAGCATGTAGGATAAGCCATTTTTGGAGGGTCAAACAAAGTTTCAAGTTAAAGTTGTGATCATGGGGCATTTGGTGCAGTGAAATGTAGAGACATTCTGCAGGGCACGAGAATTTCTAGTAGAGGACTTTTGGGAAAGCATCATGCATTTCAAGACAGATCTTATGATGTGGAAGTAGAGAGTTAGGGAAGCCTAAGACACTACCTTACAGGAGAATAGAAAATTTGAGGACCTCACAGTGGTATGTGTTGAATCAATGACCCAGTCGTCTAGTGTTGAGGAATGATTCAAGTCCCTCACAAGGCAGGAAGAGGAGTACATTTGGGAGTTGCAGAGTAGTGCTCTACAAGAGTACATAGATAAGGCTTGCAGCTCTACCAACCTGCCATTATACATTGGAGATAGCAAGGAAGAGTTATACAAATGGATCATGATGGGTGATCAGGTGGAGCAACATGAGTTGAGCATTAGGCAACATCAACATGGTAGATTTATTCCATGTGCAGGGATTCATGCATTATATACTTCCCATTAGATGGATTTACGAGAGATTATGAGTTGGAACTCTATTGATGGGATACTCTTAGCCAAGGGCATATTGCAACTTGGGCCCTCAAGCACAAGCAATGATGGAGGGCTGAGGTGGTGTCATAACCAACATGTCTGAGGACTTAGGTGGCATTCGAATCTAGGAGAATCAATTGGGGGTAGGATTGACCCAGGGATTGTTTTGGATTTAGATCTAAAAGGATCCATTCATGATCATTTAGAATGGAGGCATGGAATAACACATTGGGTTGTATCGGACATTGGTATCAATATACAAATGCTTCTTTTGTGGATAGAAGTGGATTACTTGAGGGCAAACAATCTTTTGGGCAGGAGGATTTGTAAATATATATATATATATATATATTATATATATATATCTATATCTATATTATATTATATATATATATATATATATATATATATATATATATATATATTGATATGGTCAAAGTGGATGGAATCTTCCCATGGTATTTAATGTGGTAGTTGGCCATGGCATTGGCCCATGGTACTTGCCTTTGTTTTTCAAGGGAAAGTAATAAAATAAAGTCTCTAAAGAGTCAATCAAGCCAATAAAATGGGATAGGAGAGTTATTTATCTATTTGGATTTTGTTATGAACTTGGCAAGGCTAGTTCTAGTTGATCCTAAGTATGAAAACCCATGGGAGTAATTTGTGTAGTGGATCCATCTAGGATCTACTATTGTGCTCCAATATATTTAATTTCTTTGTTGATGGGCAGCCATACATGCTAAGGCACAGGCTTTAGTAGGTCTTGTGTGGACATGTAATTTTGTTTCTATCTATTTACATAAAGAAGATGCTGCATTCTTAGATCTTTATTGTGTTAGGTGTTTTTAGTGCAAGAATTTCAGTAGAACACCTAGAGTGTACCATATCTCATTAAAATTTTGATGTTGGGATATTTCAGGATTCAATCATGCAATATTTGCATGTTAGTGGAGCCCTATAAGCCAAGTAGACTTTCTTCATGGTTTTTCTAATATTTTTAATACATGATCACCATTCAACAATGGGGTTAAGGTCCATTGCAATTTATTCCTTTTAAATGAAATAGTCAATGAACACTACTTCCATAATTAAGGATAATTTGTATAAGTTCAAAATATAGATCCAAATATGCATATACCAAATAAATGGCTAACATGCATGCATATAAGCATAGTAGTTTTGTTTCTAATAATGCATTTTTAATGGGGGATTAGCCAAAAAATATATTCCATCATTCCCAACATAGCTTCATCTACAATATCCTAAAGAAATAACCAAAATTGCTTCTCTAGAAGGTTGTGAGAAGACAAAAAGTTCAAAATGAAAGACAATTTCAAGAAGTGACTGCTTTTAGGAGGTAATGAGACAATAGGTGTTTTACTTGAATTGTTATTAGAGTTTTAAATATTGTGACGAGGGATTTTCATTGTTTTTAAGTATTTTTAGAAAGTATTGACATCTTGAAAATAAAAATAGAGATGTAATTAGAGTAAAAATAATTGGGAAACAATTGTGAGACGTCATGGCTTATTAAGGAGGACATCATATTTTTCTTAGAAAGATTTTTGAGTTTAGCACACTGATAAATAAATTCTAAAAAATTGTATTTCAGACAATAGGTTGGCAAGGCCACAATAAGTGGTGTCTAAGAGGAGTTATGGCCACAATGAGTGGGTCTCTAAGAAGAATAACTCCTCTAAAATAGTAGAGTGAGTAGTTGTCTCTTTAAAAGCCTATGTAGATTGTTTTTTATGTGAGGAAAATAGCTTGGCAAGGCCACAATAAGTGGGTGTCTGAGAGGAGTTATGGCCACAATGCATGGGTGTCTAAGAAGAATAACATCTCTGAAATAGTACAGTGACTAGTTGTCTCTTTAAAAGTCTATGTACATTATTTTTAATGTGAGGACAATAGCTTGGGAAGGCCATAATAAGTATGAATCCTATATAAAGGATAGAGACTCCCCATTGAGATATATCGAGCCTTATTTTGTAATTGAGCTCTACTATGTTGGAGTTTTCCCCTCGAAGAGGCAAGTGAACATTGTTTTCATCTCTTAATAATAAAATACTTGTTGTTTTTCTTATTTTTTTCTATTTTCCGGGATGCATTTCTTTGCATATTTGGTTTTCTGGAATTTCTTGCAGGTCAAGAGCATAACAATTAATGAGTGGTACATGGAGGTTTTTCCAATGGTTTTTAAAACTACCATTCTCCTTCAACATACCATGTGTGGTTCAACAAGTTCAAGGTTATGCTATGATTGTGACACCTTGTTAATCTTTGAAATATCTTATAAAGTTTTCTTTGCAAAGTATAAATGAATTTGATCATCCATCCCATCACATTTGTATTTCTACAATCCTTGGATTTACTTCCAACATGTGAATAGATTTTATTGACACTTGTATATTGAAGATGCCAACTATGGACATGATTTTAATGCTGTCTTGTGCTAATAATTACAAATCATAGATAAGCTTGCATAACACAATGCCGTAATTTGTGGATGAGATCGTCAAGGCTAGCTTTATTCATGAAATTTAAAAAATGACTACAACACTTACAATCTCAAACTCCTTCCTAAGAAACAAAATCGTAGGGGTCAAAGGAAAGGCTTTATGAAACCTCTTTTCAACTTGAAACAAAATATAAGGAGGCAGGCCATAGGTTCTCCACCACTCCAAATTAATTTCAAATGAATGGTTCATAGAGTAGTATGAGAGATTCATCACAACTGATTTGAGATGTAAATCCTGCAATTTTGAACTCAATTATATTTGCTTAAAGAGATCTTCAATAACCATTGAATATATATAATAATAATCTTATTATGAATCCAACTAATATTATTACATGAAAGCACTTGATACTAGATAAAAATATATACATTTTTAATAATATTAAACACGTGTATAAAAAACTATATACATTTTTAATAATATTGACCACAAAAATACATTTCTAGGAAAATAATGAAAAGAGTTATTCTATTGAAATAAATTCTCAAAAAGTAAAAAAAAAATACAAAGACAAAACAAAAACAAAAAACAAAAACATTTATTGACAAGACTACAGAAACCTATCTTACATAAACAAACTTATTATTATCTTACATAAAAAAACCTCATTATTAATAATAATTAAAAAATAAACCATACATATATTTCCTACGGAGTATAGAGCTACATGTGATACCTAAATTCAATGCAAGATTACCTTATTATTAATAATAATTAAAAATTATACCACATAGACAAGATTTTCATATAACCACACTAGATTTTCCTTCAGAAGTATATAGCGATATGTGATACCTAAATTCACATGGTAAAAGTCCACCAAAAGAAAAGGGTTGCTTGCAAGATTATGCTAAAGGGTCAATGAGTCCCATGATAAAAGTAAATGTTTTTGAACAGTCACAAATACTAAAGAAATCACATTTATGATTAAACACTTCAATCTGAAAAAGAATAACTCATCTGCCCAACAGGGCGTCCACAATATATCATCCTTGTGATGCTAGTCTTTGCGTGATTGATGATGTCATTCATGTAAATTTAATACATGAAAACTTCAAAACTTAACCATGGTTGGGAGTGTAGATGGTTTCCAAATCCGAGTTTGGAGTTCACCTACTTCTATATATGGTAGGCTATGCAATTGTATTTCTCACCTCTTGCTTACAGAATTTTCCCTACTCCAGTTCTAGGTATGGTTGTATATTTCTAATCTGTGAGATATCATTGGTTTTCCCATATTTTATGTCCACATTAAGCATTGATTCACAATAACTTATGAATGTCCACGTTATGTATTGTTGAACTGAAGCCATTTTTTTTTGTAGAAGTGGGAATCTTGTTGCCTTCAAAGGCGTTACAGTTTCAATATCCGTAAGCCAAAAACATGAACAATTTTCTACAAGCAGGGCATAATGTCAGTGGCCATAACAACAAGGTAGGTTCAACAGTGGCGACAAGAATATCACTGGCGCCAACACCCAGATTCATGGGAACCCCATCCTCAGCAAAAACAGTGGCAACAACAACAAGATCGATGACAATCCCCTCATCGGAAACAATAACAACACCAAGAACAACAACAAAGGTGGCGGCAACAACAAACAAAAGCGGCGACAACAACAAAGGTGGCAGCAACAACAACAACAACAAAGGCGATAGCAGTAACAACCCGATAAAATTGTAGAGCAACTTATGACACCAAGTAATGGCAACTTAACTAGACCAACTTATGACAGAAACAAGATCGATGACAATAACAACACCACGAGCAACAATAACAACACCATGAACAACACCATGATCAACTACAACACCATGAACAATCCTCTCGTCGGAAACAATAACAACACCATTAAAAATACAACACCAAGAGCAACAATGCCATGAAAAACAACAAGAAAGGTGGCTTTTGTGTTCCTCTCTGAAATTTATGCTTCGCATTTGCTTCACTATTGCACTATATGAACAAATATGTCATCGTTAATAATTTTGGCATTAAATATGTCATGAATTTTTTTTCTTTAGGGTTAATTACATTGTCATTGCATGGTAGGTATGGGAAAGAATAAATGCAGTCGAACATTCTCTGTTTAACTAAGACTGACTATGTGTTGATATATAGTTAGTTTAGACCCAAATACTCTATTTACTTATAAATAGAAGAAGATGGATGCTGGTATATTGTAATTCTAATTTATCTATGAGCAAAAGCTACCTACGTGATTACTTTGTTTTAATGATTTTATGGCCGGTTCTTGATATCTCCTAATAAGTAGTTAATTGAATAATTAATTAAATAAACAAATTAAATAAAAAATTATCAATCAAAATTAATTTTAATGTATATATTCATTTAAATGTATCTAATTAAATTTAAGTGTACCTATTGTTACATATTTATAGATATTTATGTGATATCTTGCTTCATATTTCTTCAGTCCAGTACATGCAGTTAAATATTTCTTCAGTGTAGTATATGCACAAATATGTCATGGTTCATGATTTTGCTTTCTTTTTGGTCTGCACAAAGGGGTCATCAATTTATTTTCTTTTGGCTTTGGTTAAGTACATTATTATTGCATGGCAGGTATGGGAAAGAATAAATGTAGCACAAGATTATTGGTTTATCTAGGACTGACTATGTGTTGATATACAGTTAGTTTGCATGTGTGTGTGCATCACTACTACACAAAGGAGGGTTTTAAGACAATATTTGAGACAATTTTTGGGTAAATTGTCTTAACTTAAGACAAAAAAAAAATTGTATTGTCTTAAATATTGTCTTTAAGCAGGTGTCTCAAAAATTATTGTTTTAAAGATTATTGTCTTAAAAAATAGTGTCTTAAATATTATTTCCTTAAAAAATATTGTCTTAAAGTATATTGTTTTACAGATTATTGTCTTAAAAAATATTGTCTCTATAAAGAGAGTATATAACACAACCATTATTGTCTCTTAGGAGACAATTTCATTTTTGTCTCATTGGAGACAATTTCATTTTTGTCTCTCTAAAGACAACACTTGGACTAGAGACAATATGTCTTTAATACTAGCTATTGTCTCTCTAGAGATGAAAAAAATTTCATTTAAGGATTAGTTTTGTCTGTTTAGTGAGAATTTAAAAAAATGAATCGAAAAATATCTCACCATTGAAATAAATCGATATAAAATACATTTAATTAAAAATGAACTACAAAATCATTGATTAATTCAAGTTACCTCCTAAAGAAAATGCTCTTCCATTGAGCTAGCACACTTTAAAAAATTATGTGAAGAGTTATGCCAACCCTTAAAATTACATTTATAGTTAATGATTTTAAATTAAAGAAAAAAGTTAAAAGATAAAAATTAAAAACTATGAACCAAACACCAAACCAAGTGAAGAGTTATGGCAATAATTAAAATTACATTTATAGTGATTGATTTTAAATTAAAGAAAAAAGATAAAAATTAAAAACTACAAACAAACCCAAACACCAAACCCAAACAACTTGTGGAAGCTTTGAAATTTGTGACCAAGGCACTGGTGTCTTTGCACAGCCTTTTGTTTATGCACAGGGATCTTAGGTGGGATAACGTGATGAAGAAACTTGAATAAGGTGAGTGGTTTATAATAGATTTTGAGGATGCCATTGGTGCACCTCTGATTTACCCTCATAATCTTAGTGGCTTGAACCATGCTCCTGAGATGTCTAGGGGTGTTCATGGGGTTAAAGTTGATGTGTGGAGTACTCGACACCTTATCAGGACAAGCGGGCTCAATGTTTATGAGCTATTGAGGAATTTACAGAATAGATGCTTGTAACAAGACCCAGATCAAAGGCCTTCTGTTGCAGATTGCTATCATCACCTTCTTTAGTTGCAATCTTCCCTTCCTATTTACTGAGATTAGACATTGCCAACCATGGTCAATTCTCAGTCCTATGTATCCCATTACTACTATTCATAGGATCCAGAGTCACATGATTATTGAATGTTGTATTATCAGAAAATTTGATATATCTAATGAAGAACTTGCTTCAGATTATACACAAGGAAGACACCCCTTCTGAGAATGCCATTAGTTCACAATGGCAATCTCATGTAAGTAGGCTGCAAGGTTCATAAAATTAAGCTGCCTATCATAGCCTCAACACTCGATTCTAATGGAAATAAGCATATTTCCATGTTGCTCCCTAATAGGGGGATTTTTAAAAATGGGTGCTCTCATTTGTAGATTTGATATAATTTGATTTTTAATTTGATGAACTCCATGCTTATTCTGTTAAAATAGAAATGATGTGTTTCACAGTTTGGTGTATGCCACACTAGAGAAATTCAAACAACAACTCTCTCCCTTTTTTTCATTCAAATAAATTATATATAAAGAAAGGTTTAATTTTTTATGGTTTATGGTGAATGGAAAATGATATTTAATGCTAACGTATCAAACAATATTGAATGTTAAAGACCCTGTACTGAAAGACAAACCACAAAGAAGGGCAGATGATATGAACGTTAAAGTCCCTAAAGTGAAAGGCAAAGAACAAAAAATAATTGAGGACTCAATTGTCCATAATACCCAAGTGCAATTTACCCATGTAGAAGGCCCCACATAGTGGGAAATCATATAATAACAAAAAAAATAATAACCTGAATGACTTGAATACAAACATCCCATGTAAGACTAGTGATAAAACAACCAAAAGTGCACCAGGAAATTTTCAATTCATTTGGAGATTGATTTCTGTAGTCTCATGAAAGAAAAAAAGTTTTGAAGTTTGCACCCATTTCTAACATTCAACATAACTGGAGATGCATAGCCGAAAGAGAGTAGCTCAATGCAACCTTTAAAATTTTTACTTTGTTTTCCATTTTTCTCCATTATATCATATAGACATGTTACGCTCAATTGAAAAAATGATTCATCACCACCGCAACGGAAAAATCTCACTGTTTGAATCCACTCCAAACTTATTTCATCAACTGCATAGGTTTACACACATATGCATCTTATGATAGAAGAGAAAAATTATATGCTAGGTACTGGAAACTTTAGATTCAACCTCAGAGAGAAAAAGTAGAAGGAAAAAATAAAATCCAGAGCTGCAACATTGCTATATAAGTGGGGAAAGGGAAAACACAAGTGATATAATGAATCTGGTTCTTCCTCAATTGAATGAAACTATGAAATTACAAATATGTAATGTAGGAATACTCTGATTATCATCCTAAATCCAACTTAGAATCTATCCACTAATTGTTCCAAGAAAGATTTCCAGCATTTAATAAAAAGACAAATGTAAGAATAAGCCAACTGTCAACAACCATATAGGTAAGGCAGGTCTACCCTTCCCTAAGGGCAGGTGCCGAATAGAATTGTGAGCTTTTGCCATCAAGTCCAGCAACCTTGTTAGATCCTTTAGGGGTAGTGACTAGGCCAAGAGTACCCTAGGTGACCAGGCCAATATGACCTTATCATAAACATGCACACTGTAATTGAGACCAAAAGGGATTTAGGAGTGCGGCATACTACAATGAGAGAGCCTCAACTCACTAGGTCATTACGAACCTAATCATAAACATGGAGACTGTAACTGATCAAGAATTGTCGCATAAAATAATACATTTGTTGAACCTCGAGCTTTACCAACTCATGCCCAAACAATAAATAGATATGGCAAAAAACTGAAATAAATAATTTGAGGATGTTCTAGTTTCAATTTTTCCTTGAAACAATTTTCTCGCCACTATTGGAAAAACAATATATGTAAACAAATCAAATTGTCGATAACCAAAAGAATGAAATAATATTAAGATGAAGTGTGGGTTTACTGAAAAAACCGCTCTTTTCCTCAAAGCCGTTCTTAAGGGCTATAACAAATCATTCTCAAGCAATCCACCGAGAAGAAAAAATTCAATCAATCCATAGATGCACCAATAAATCAAAAAAATAATACACAGAGAAAGGAATGGGCAAAATGTTTTAAAAAAAGATAAGAAAAAAACCAATTTAAAAATAAATAAATAAAATAAAATA
>APFE031490713.1:93424-114230 GCA_000404065.3 Pinus taeda | reverse complement strand
TAAATAAAATAAAATAACCCCAAAAAGCAATTTTCAGAGTGCATGAGAACTTACCCTCTCAAGCTCATCCTCGATTTCTTGTAGCTTTACAATGGAGAGAACAAGCTCACCATCTATGTCCTCTTCCTCTTCCCCTTTTGATCTCTTGGACTTTTCCATCCAGCCCAGTCCTTCTAACCCAAAAGTCCTAAAAATCCAATAGAGTCGAAGGCATAGGCAGAGTAGCAGAGAGGGAATGGTCCTAGCATTCATTATTACCTCCAGAAATGTTGCATGGTCCATCTTGCCGTCCTCAATGAAGAAAACTTCCAAAGCGTAAAATTTAGATCCTATCATTCATTATCACATCCAGAAATGTTGCACACTCCATCCTGCCATCCTCAGTGAAGAAAACTTCAAATGAAATATTATCATTAAAATACCGAACAAGTTGTTGATTACTTTCTAATTCCACCTAGAAAAGAGCGTTCGCTAGTCTAGGAGATATGTTTTGAAATAGTATCATTGGTAGTAGTGTGTGTGGTGAGCTAACAGACTACAATGGTGGCACCTAATTTACCAGGAATGAAACTTAGGAAAAGGACTCAAAATAGATGTGCATCTACATCCTATTAAACTAGCAATATTTATAGTAAATAGAACTAATATCTCAACTATTTTCACATTTTATGAATTGTACCTGTAGAGGTCCAGTAGCTGCAAGACCAAAAGAGTTATTCTAAAGCTTCAAGATGTAAAACATTTGATCATCGCATCATATAAGTTTCCCATTGATCTAAAGGCCTTGGCATACCGATGATGCAAGTAAAACAGACAATGAATGCCTGCACAAAGCATTAACCAAATATCACAAGTTGATTTAATCAAGTTGATGCTTATCATAGTAAATACAATTCACATCTAAAAATGATAAAGCAAATTTTTTCCATAGTATTTACAAAATGAAATGGAATTGACTATCTAATACCCACCCAGAGCCTACTACTCACTAATCTCTAGGGACAAGTGAATTGCCTAAACTTATCAAATAAGCAAGAAGACCTAGGATAGGAGGTGGAGTTGTTGCTATGGGTACTACTTTTGATTGAACATTGGGACCCTTGGTAGGTCAAACATTGATTTCTGTCTTGGTAGCTGATAATTCTTCATATGGAAGATAACAGTTTACTTGCAAGTTTGGAGGTAACAAGGTACATTGGGAGGTAACAAGCTACATTTTAGATATGGAAAGGTATATGGGAGGTAACCTGTACAAGAATAAAAAGTGCTTAGAAGAATATATGTGTGCTCTGACTTCTCCGCAACATCAAGGAAATACTTAATTTCAAAAATAAATTCTTTAATGATCTATGTACCTATTACTTACCACTTCAGATAGAAGTGTTGAGCGTGACAACTCTCAAAAAACATATTCTTATTAGAAATATTGGAATAAAACTCCTTGAACTAAGCATAAAATATAATACTTATACTAGAAAAATCTATACAAATGCAACCATATGAAATAGTGACAGATGAACTTAAGCCATTTCATTGAAATAACTTACCACTTATCTGGTATCCATTTTAGAATCCAAACTAAATCCCAAAACTTAGAAGACTAGCCATTCTTGAACTTCTTTCCTTCTCATTCTCAAACTCAAAATGGTGAGCCCCATGCTTGTGATCATAGGGTATAATAGAAATGGCATCCAACAATCTAGATGATGCCATCACTTGCAAATCGTTCTGTGCTAAGTATTTATTGTAGCTTTTCTGGGGGATATAGAGCTTGTACCATGCATAAGCATGATACAAATGACTTTCTAATATCTAAAATATCTTTGTTAACTTTGAATAGTAGATTGTCTCCATTTGAGGCTTAGGAATATTCTTGACCATACACAAGGTCAAGAATATCTTCTATAGAGTGAAAAGCTTCCTACATATCATATGGCATCCGTCATTAGAAATAGTATAAGGCAAAAATATATTAAAAATAAGAATAATTTAGCTCATAGATTCTATAGTAGGTTCATGAAATTTCAATCAACCCAAAGCTTCCTCTACAATAGGGTATTCTCCAATAATTAATTCCTACAAGATCAAACTATATCAACCTTCCCATCTAGACAAATGCAATCTTATATCTAATTCAATAGATAACATTTTAGATTTCGAGCCCCCATTCGATAGTGATACCTTCTTAAAGGTGTGCCAAAAGTCTACTCAACATGATATTATAACTATTTACATCATGGGAAACATGGGTAGACTCCCAACCAAAGATCAATGATTTCTAGAATATGATTTTTCTACACATCTCCCTCATCCCATTTCACAATGGCAACCAACAATCCAAATGATGCCATCAGTTACAAATCCTTCTATGATAAGTATTTATTGTAGCTTTTCTTGAGGATATAGAGCTTGTACCATACATAAGCATGATACAAAATGACTTTCTAATATCCAAAATATCTTTGTTAACTTTGAATAGCATATTGTCATCATTTAAGGTTTAGGAATCTTCTTGACCATAAACAAGGCCATGAATATCTTCTATAGAGTGAAAAGCTTCCTACATATCATATGCCATCCATCATAAGAAATAGTATAAGGCAAAAATATATTAAAAATAAAAAATTTAGCTCACATATTCTATAGTAGGTTCATCGATTTTCATTCAACCCAAAGCTTCCTCTGCAATAGGGTATTCTCCAGTAATTAATTCCTACAAGCTCAAACTATATCAACCTTCCCATCTAGACAAATATAATCCTTTATTTAGTTCAATGGATAACATTTTAGATTTCTAGCCCCAATTCGATAATGATAACTTCTTAAAGGTGTGCCAAAAATCTACTCAACATGACATTATGACTATTTACATCATGGGAAATATGGATAAACTCCCAACCAAAGATAAATGTGTTGTGCCCTTTCCTAATAACCATTTATTAGGATAACCTTTTTAGTTGAGAGAAGATCCTTTGGATAGTGGGATATAATATTTAGTTCTTGTGAGGGCATCCAAAAATCACCCTTCCACAATTGACTGCTAGCATCTTTACAACATTTTTTGCTCACTGACTTGATACTTGTCTCAGGGGAGTTTTCCTTGAGGGTCTTTTGCCCAACACTTTTCCTTAAGGTAGAAGTGTGTATACATTATTGTATTTAATCTTGATATTCCATATTATCAATACAAGAAGATATAGATCACCCAGTTGAATATGAAATAAGTGCGAAATCAGACAGCTCAAACTATTCACACTTTGTGTTTTCATTGAAGTTGGTTGATGTTACATGTTCTTCATCATAATTTGTCCATAGTTGTCCATACTATTGTATTTTCTTTTTCTACAATACAACTTTCATCCACAGTGCCCCTTGAATGTGATTTCTCCTCATTCATTTCTTCAACCTTATCCTCATTATACATCATATTGGACAATCATCATTCTAGTACAGAGAAACCTTTGGATATTATTGGTGAATAATTATAGCTAATGGTTTCTCATGTAACAATTCCCAATACCAATGGAACAACATCTAATTTTAATCACTCAAGTAATAAATCTGAATTTAACAACATTATAATATAATTACATTATACCATAAATTCACAACAAGAATTCTTTGCCTTGTAGATTTCAAAACCCATGTATTCGATGGACTTATGGGAATGAAGGGAAATTGGGAAGCCAATGATCTCCTACAGTTATGTAAGGCCTTTTCTAGTACCTATGATCTCTTAGACAATCAAGATTGAGCTCAAACTCACCCAATAAAACGAAAATAATGCTCAGGGGAGAGGGAAATGATTCTAGTAAGTAGAAATCCACCCAAGAATGCTTAAGAACACTCCAGGTAAGGAGAGAGAAAGTCTTAACAGTCATACAGAAACCAAATTAGCAACTCCTTGAGGAAATGCAGTGGCTCCAGAACCATGGCAGTTGATCTCTAACTCAACAAGAAAGTGGATTATGAGTAACTCAGAGTTGATGCATTTCATAGAGCATCAATCAATCAAGAGTTTGTGAATGATGCTAATAGAAATTCAATGAAGAGTTATTTATTTTAGCCATGAGCACAAAGACATGGAGCACATATAATATAACTAAGGAGTAAGAATGATGATAACTCATACACCATAAGTTTATTATATCCTAGGAAGATATATTAGATGAGAGCCTAGCACATTGCATTCATTGTCAAAAGAGAGATGTCCATGTGCAAATTAACCCTCGCTCCATGTGAGACTATTGCAACATAGCTGCTATGGGAAAATGAAGGAATTGGTCATGGCAGCTAAACATTGAATTGATCTAGTTTCAGTGTTGTCCAATTAGGGCTATTGCATGTTGTCACAGGCAAAGATTGCATGACATTTCAAAATTACAAAGGCAACAATCCATGCATAGTTTCTCTTTGTTTATTTAAGTCAAAGCTCATGGAGAATGATATCCATGCATAGTTTCTCTTTGTTTATTTAAGTCAAAGCTCATGGAGAATGATATCCAGGCGTTTTAGCCTCTTTTGACCTCTTTTGGGTAGAAACCAAGAAAGTGAAAAAGCTCGAAGTCTGTAATCCAACGGGAGAAGAAGAACTGAGGATAAAAATAAGTCTATAGCACTTGAACAAACCGAAGTATGTGACTAAGCCAAATCTCAATCTATATCTATCTATTTGTAGCAGGATTTAAATATATGTGGTAAAGTGTCAAGGGTTCGCCGTAGTAGTTGAAGATCAATAATAGAAGGCAAAGAGTCTGCAATTGGAAGTGAGCGTATTATAATAAGAGACTAAACCTGCAATAACTACAGAAGTTTAGAATCTACTTCTGAATTTGACTAGGCAGAAACTCAACTATTGACCTTGACTTAAAGAAGAGAGAGAACTTGGAGGGACTCTTTGGTCTTGTGTTGGATATCTGATTTTGAATAAATTCAATAGGAGGAGGATTTTTGGGTTTTCCCCTATTCAGAGGTTTTGCCCTGCCTTGAAAGCCTAAATCTCTATGTCTCGTACTTCTTTGTGTTCTTAGAAGAACAATTTGTGTAATTACTTGATGAAAGAGAAATATCAACTAACAGAGAAAAGAACACTTATATAGGAGTTTACTTCCAACTACGAAGGAATACAATGAGGACATAAAATTTGTAAATCCTAAACTTGGCAAGGCCACTGCACCTCCAAAAACCTGACTTATTAAGCCATAAACTAAAAACCTTCTGTGGAACTCCGAAAACAAATGAATTAGAATGAATTATCAACCAGAATCAAGGGCCTTTACACTTTACATTTGACAATCTATTGCAGTATGAATATTGAGGTCACAACTATTCAATATATTGCACTGTTGTAAGAAAGGATGATCATATTTTATATATTTTGTCTAGTAAGTTCTGTACTTCATTATTGTGAGCTCTAACCAAGGTTTCATGTTCCCACTGTAATGAAAAACAACTGCATTTTCAATCTCTGAACAGTCCATGCTAGGATTTATCCTAAACCCAACACATGCCAAGACTTGTCCAAAGGATGGATCAAGCCATAAAACGTTCAATCTAGGGGGTAGTGTTCCAAGCTTCCACAACACTCTATCCTCATTCTGACATATAATAAAAGAGAAACTTAGAAATCGAACAAAGAAAAACCCATTAAGTTTTCTAGCTAATTACTTTAGATTTAATTCAAATACGTTAAAGTAAACATCACAATAATTAACATAAATAAACCACACTACACACTTACCGTGTTCTGCCACTTGTGATATATTCCAATTAATCTCATTTCTTCCATGCTTCGATATCAAATAGATTCATCCCATATGCCCAAGCACAAGCATTAGGATCAAAGTGCCTGGCTATGTGCAGATTAGAAAAATTAAGGTATTCGTCAAACCGGAAAGCTTTCTCCGCTAGTTTTCACCGAACCATTAACCTTTCCATGAAGATGTACTGATCACAAGGGCATCAAATCTTTCTGCACCACAATATCATCATCCAAGAAAAGGATCTTGTCCATTTTGGGATAAACTTGTGGAAGATAGAAACGAAGATGATTTAGCATGGATAAATATTTTGGATTTATATATTTCAAATTGGAGGAACGTGCTGAGAGTGTAGTCGAGTAATCTGCCTTGAAATAATACTCTTTCATAGCTGCGGATTCAAGTTGGCAAAGCATAGGGAAATATGAGGAATTGAGACATTTAAAATCATCAACATTTTCTACTTGTATCGCATATTTTCTTGCGGGATTAAGTAAAAACCACATTTTCATGGCCACAAAATTTAACTTGTCTGTGATGAGATGAAATACATGTTTCTCAGATTCCTGCAAACACATTTAAATCACCTGCAATGAGATCCAAATATTAAATGTAAAATGCAGCAAAACTATTGGACTTCCAAACGCTAGAGTAATTTAAATTAATAACACTTCACCTTAGCATTCATGACAGTTGAACTCACAACCACAGACGCAACAAATACATTGTTAGAAAATAATGCATAGTGATAAAATTGTCGGATCCTCCAACATGTCCTTTTTAGGAAATTATCACTTTTCAAGAGGAAGAAAGTAATAATCTATGGTCAATCGCATGGACAGAATGTGCAGGCCCTTGGGAACAGACTTTGTTGCCACCTGACTTAAAAATTTACTTTTCTTTTCGAAGGTCCTTACTTACTTGTCTGCAGACTAAAGCATGGCTTGCAACTTCTTTGTTACTATCACACAACCATAAAATTGTTCTCTAGCCTTGATAGGACATGAAACATAGCCTTGATCTTCTCAAGTGCATTGAAACATTCATATCAATTACTGGTCATGAAAAAGAGAATGAAAAGCAGAAAGATTGACACATAGATTGCAACTTTAAAAGAAACAAAGGATATGAACACCAAATGAAAATGGAAGCACTTACTACTCTTGATTTAGAAGCAATCAATGCGAAAATCCAGGGGGTAGTGTTCCAAGCTTCCAAAACACTCTATCCTCATTCTGACATACAATAAAAGAAAAACTTAGAAATTGAACAAAGGAAAACCCATTAAGTTTTCTAGCTAATTAGTTCACATTTACTTCAAATACTTTAAAGTAAGCATCACATGAATGAACATAAATAAACCACACTACACACTTACCATGTTCTGCCACTTGCGATATATTCCAGTTATATCTTCTTTCTTCCATTCTTTGAGATCAAATACATTCATCCCACATGCCTAACCACAAGCATTAGGATCAAAGTGCCTGGCTATGTGCAGATTGGAAAGATTAAGGTATTTGTCAAACAAGCAAAAACTTTCTCCACAAGTTTCCACTAAATCATTAACCTTTCCATGAAGATCTACTGACCACAAGGGCGTCAAATCTTTCTGCACCAAAATATCATCATCCCAGAAAAGGATCTTGTCCAGTTTGGGATAAACTTGTGGAAGATAGAAACGAAGATGATTTAGCATTGATAAATATTTTGCATTTATATATTTGAAATTGGAGGAATGTGCTGAGAGTGTAGTTTAGTGATCTGCCTTGAAATAATACTCTTTCATAGCTGCAGATTCAAGTTGGTGAAGAACAGGGCAATAGGAGGAATTGAGCCCTTTAAAATCATCAAGATTTTCTACATGTATCGCAGCTTTGCTTGGGGGATTAAGTAAAAACCACATTTTTGTTGCCCCAAAATTTAACTTGTCTGTGACGAGATGAGATATATGTTTATGAGATTCCTACAAACACAAGTAAATCACCTACAATGAGATCCAAATATTAAATGTAAAATGCAACAAAACTGTTGGACTTCCAAACTTTAGAGTATTTTAAATTAATAACACTTCAACTTAGCATTCATGATAGTTGAATTCACAGCCACAGACGTAGCCAATACATTGTCAAAAAATAATGCATAGTGATAAAGAGTTGGATCCTCCAACTTTTCCTTTTAGGGAATTTTGCTTTTCAAGGGCAAGCAAATAATACAGTGCAAGCCCATGGGAACAGTCTTTGCTGCCAACTAACTTAAAAATGTACTTGCTTTTTCAAGGTCCTTACTTACTCATCTACAGTCTGAAGAATGGCTCACAACTTCTTTGTTACTATCCCACAGTCATAAAATTGTTCTCTAGCCTTGGATAGGACATGACCCATAGCCTTGATCTTCTCAGGTTCACTGAAACATTCATATCACTTATTGGCCATGAAAAAGAGAATGAAAAGCAGAAAGATTGACACACGGACTGCAACTTGAAAAGAAGCAAAGGATATGAACACCAAATGCAAATGGAAGCACTTACTACTCTTGATTTAGAAGCAGCCAATGGGAAAACTATTACCTTTGAGGTAGATCAAAATATGCATTAGCCTCACCCAATGTACGTTGACTTTCCTTAATACAAAGCATCAGTTCATGGTAAAAGTCAATATTATTCGTCGCCTGGGAAATGCTTGAATACACCCTAGCCATGATCAATTGGTCTCACATCAATCTAACAATGGAGTCAGAATTCTCCTTCTCATTCTCCTGCCTCCAAATGCTATATTTTCGCAGGAGATTAAAATCTACCTCCTTGGAATGTTTATTTGCTGCGGTTTCAAGCTCAACTCGTTCTGTTGAATCAGCTCTGTCGACCTTTTCTCCTTCCTCTTTTGTCTCAATTGATGTAAGCATTAAACTATTATAAATTAAAGCATACTATGCTAAAGCCTAAGAAATATAAAATTTTCTATTGGAGAAGTAATATTTAAAAAGGATTTTGGAAAATAATATAGCAATTCCCTTTTCCATGACAATAAAAAGTAGCGATCTAGTGTAGCAAAGAATTTTATCCCCCTCAAAACTTTTGTTGGATTTTTTGTATGCTGCAAATGGTCTGCATAATTTACAACAACCATTGTCCTCGGAGTTTGACTAGACATCACCTTACAATAGGCTACCACCATCATAGATTAGTTAACCTGTGAAAATGAAAAATTACCATCAAGAGCATTATTTTTGACGTCTCGATGTTCACTTCCTGTGTCGTCCTCTTGAAACCTCCTAAGAAGTTCTTCATCATTGGAAGTTTTTTTTCTGTACGTCCTCATTCATTTTATGCCCCTCAGGATTTTCCTTGCCTTCTTCATTGAAGATCACACCAACTTAAGTTGTGAATGTAACTTTTTTGAGCAATCTCCAAAAGTCGTTTTCCTCTGCATGATGTACACTGTTAGAAATAGAGAAGCACCCCTGCAAATGCCAATTTTCACTTCCTCCTTAATACAACCTTGCTCAACTACATAGATCATCATCACGCAGGTTTCCTTACATGTTCAATAGAGAAAATAACCAAAATCTTCACCAATCGTACCTCAGAGTTAGTAATATCCCTTTGGTTTACTTCAGAGGGCTTTTCTAATACCCATGAGGAAGATAAATTAGTCCGTCCAAAAATATTTAAGTTTAGAGTTCCTGAGTCCTCTATGTTGGCTGTTATGACATCAATCACCTGCCTAGTAGATAAATTTATTTTCAATTCTCTCCTCAATAGGGGAGAAATCAAATTTAAGATATCCAAGTGCAGCAAGTGTCTTATACTTGCCTCCTTTGGGAAGAGAGAGTCAATGCTCTCTATTAAACTCTGCTTTCTCTCGACATCTGCCTATTCCTGTGAACCCCATAGATAAATAGATAAGAGTGATTTTAAACATATTACAGAGCTCCAATATCCTCAGTAATTCCTCTCTATTTCAATCCACTCAAGTCAATTAAATTTCAAGTTAGAGACACTATTTATTTTCTTGGATTAGACTAACGTAAGTGCAAGTGTATTGCCCAGATCCTGAAAAAAACAAAATGGCCATAGAAAAATAGAATTGGTTTTCAAGATGTGGAAAATGAATACCATTCTAATAGATCCATCTCATGAGAAGTTATGCCCGGCTATTTTAAATGACAAAAAACACATAGAAGGTCAGGTAGAAAGACTTGATGGAGAAGAATATCTATAAAAATACTGAAATGCTAAAAAGGGGGTTGCTTTGCTATCATGCATATGCTAAGATAGAGATTTCATTACACATCAATAATAAAATGGTGTGTATAATATTTGTTGTTTGTTTTGGCCAATGAGCTCTGAACACTGTGGGAACAACGTGAAAATGATATGTATAGCAAAAAGTAGCTCGTGAACAAGATTGTCATTGTGAATTGGGTCTAGGTTGGGTGGATCTGAACTGGTTTAGCTTGGCTCATGAGAAGTGGATTTAGCTTTATGGATGGAAAGTGGGTTTGGCTTGGATAATGAGTGGACGGGAAGAATGATTGTTACCCTTCCCACCCAGATTCAATTCCCACAAGATTCAATTGCCATGAGTAAGATGTTGAACTTAACTCTTAACAAATATATTTTTATAATGCCCATCCAACTTATGCAGAATCGAACGGACACTTAGTACCATCCTCCTCAGAATGAGGAGTTCCCAGTGAATTCACTGAGCAGTTTCCTAGCGAATTTACCAGTCATATGCATTTACCTTTATTAAAAAATGGAAAGAGCATTTTTATTTCTTGCTATTGGGATGAATGGTCTCATTATCTTTGGCAAGGGAAATTACCCTAGGGGCAGTTGGTAAAACCTTTTCTCTTGCATGAGAGAGGTACAAACTTTGAACCTTTCTCCTGGTAGGTATTGTACCATGCTAGTGCAAATATGGAGTTCATAGCTTCACACAGATCAAATGAAAGGAAACCTATAAAGAAAACTCACAAAATGTCTAGAAAAATGCTAGAGGTGATAAAATTTTGACAATAAGAGAGGAAACTAAGTTTGATAACATCTGTGTATTCAGATCCTACGAAAAAGCTAAAAGGAAAATCAAATTCTAAATCAGGTCCATGGGGTTTTGGTTCAATGGTTAATCGGGGGTGGTGAAGGCAAATCTAATTTCGAAGCAGGTCCATGGTGTCTTGGTTCAATGGTTAACCAGGGGTGATAATAATTCCCCACCAAGGCTCAAATCACATAAATACTTTGTTCAATGGTTTCTCAATGAAAGGGATCTTTCTAAAATCGTATAAGACAACTACACTTCATTGTAATGGAGATCTTACATGAATGTTGTAAGAAGTCTACACTTGACTGTAATACTACCAGTTTAAGAAAGGGCATGCTTTCCAATAAAGATAAATTAAACATTGACCCACCCCAAAAAAAGAGACGGAAGCAACGTGACGAGGGAGGAGGGTAGGAAGAAGCTTACCAGTTAGGGAGGAGGGAAAGAAGAAGCTTACCAATAAGGGAGGAGGGCAGGAAGAAGCTTACTAGTTGCAGATGTAGATGCGGAGTGACGAAACCTAGCTGCCAGAAAAAACAATGGCATGACCACAAAGATAATAAGCAATCCCACCACAAATATTCGATGATGAAAACCCCAACCTCCCCATCCTTCATTTATACCATGCTGGTAGCCCTACCACCCTCCATTCCACACACCTACTCTTTTCATAGGCATCTTTAACTCTCAACCATAACACCACTTTTCTCCTTCTCCTCCTCCTAAATAGATATCGAGCAATGCAACCCTTACTCAATCATAATCCTCTACATCAAACACATATCATGGTTAGCAAAAACATATGATGTCAGAAACAACCAAAAAAACCCTTAGATCTCATATATACTTCAGAGAATTTGATAGAAAAATTTACCAAAGGCATTATGAAATGCATAGATCAACTGATTTCATGCAGTTTTGATAAAGAAAGGGAAACTGACATGGTAAAAACCTATATGAAAATGGGTGTAGGGGCCTGAAGAGACAGATTTGAGGGTCTCTATCTCTGTTAGCATTTTTTTTTTAAAAAACAAAACATGTAATTAAGGGAAACATGTCATTTGGATTCATATGCCAACATAGATGTTATTATTAATGGGGATCCTCACGAGTCTGGCTAACTATTCATACACTATGACATAGGAAGAGGAACAACAGGCAGGCATTGTTGGGTATATATGACGCCCGTCAACTTACTAATTTAACTGAGCAGGTTTTGAGTTGGCATGCATTGCATTGAGGGATGTAAAGGTAAAGGGAATGCTAGGGGGGTAATTTCATGCAAAGCAAGGGTGAATTATGCCTCCCTAAATGCACATCATGAGACTGTGTTTAAGATTCATGATTCTGAAGCTGCGAGAATGCTAGAGTGTAAGCACAAGAGAGAAGCTAAACATATTGTGATCTAACATTTAAATGGTGACTTGTTTATTGATTTATCATTCAGAATGAAGGGAAAAAATTTGATGATTGGGGGAGAGAAATGATGAGTATTCTATTGAGTAAAGGAAATACATCATTTTGAGGCCATGGATAGATCTTAATGGTCTGGGATGCCAGTGTTAGTAAAACCTTACTTAAATGCCTTATGACTGCCACATGGATGAGTGTTACACTTACATTATTGATGCACTAACCATAGCGAGTTAGTATAATATTCATCGTTATGGGTTCTTACAAAACTAGGTTCTCATATACCCATGAAGTGAAAGTGAAGAAAGTACCCTTTCTTCAAGATAGGAATAATGTTGTAAGCTTTAAACCAACCGACAGAGAAAAATATTGTTAAAGAATACATTTTACACATCATGTGTCCATTAGTACGAACTCGTTTATAAACATAGTGTTGGATTAATGTCATAGCGCTTCTAGAAGTTGTCTTGATTCTCAAAAAACATGTTGTATGTTATCGTCTGCTTCGAATTTTTGAAAAGAAACAGTTAGTCCCTTAACAAGACTTGAGTGTGCCAACATGGACTAAAGAAGAGGTTATTAGCATTGCAAACCCTCTTCTGAGATCAGTATGTTAATTTTAAATTTAGCAGAAATTGGCAATAAAACATATGATGTTCTAGAAGCTAAAAGACAGAGAACGCATGAATCTACAACTTCTTACCTTTATTGTTGTCATGTTTAGCTTGCCCTACGAGAATGGTATCAAAGTTAATGTGAGGGCAAGGTATCAGAACTAAGGTGAGGGTAAGCCCAAGCAAGGAGGAAAGAAATCACAAGAAGTTTTCTGACAACACTGACGTCCTTCCTCTTCAAAGATAAGTCATCGTGGAGCACTGAAACTCCTACTGCAAAATTCTACGTTGCAGTTCGTAGAAAGGAAATGAGATGAAGGCCTCATCTATCAAGCATCTCTAGGAAAGAGCTCTCTGTCAAATTTTTGATCAAATGATCTATATCTAAGGCCTTTTGTCATGACTACAGCTAGGAACATTTGGTTGCATTAGGGTCAAATATTCTATTACGAAATCACCCTTGCATTGAATTTGATTTGGAGATAGTGTCTCACTCAGAATTCCTTCTCTGTTGTAGGTTTAAATAAAATCATATCTGAAGCTATAAAGTTACTAGCATCTAATCTCATATATATAATATTATTCTTGAGTTCATTGACATGCCTTGGGCCTTGTATTAGGGCTTTGTTTGTCTCACAAAGAAGTATAAAATTTTAGGAAAGGTGAAGTATCCTCGGCCCTTGGACATCAATCAAGAGGGTTTGAAAAATAGTGTTCGTGGTTTTCTGTTGGGTAGATGCTTATTGAAGGTAAAGGATCAACCTTTGTGCATCTATGAGATTTAGGTATCAAAGGAAAGGGAGTTCATGACAAATAAAGATCATTTCAAGGATCTTGAAATCTAAAACACAATGTTCTAAATCTCATTTAAATAGGTAGGACTATTATTGGTGTCTAGGCCAACTGCATCTCAACATTTCTTCTCTTATGAACTCATTGAGGCAATCAGGACACACATGTGGGTTTAGCCTAGAGCCATCACTTTTTATATGATTTTTACATCTTGGGTTTAAAAAACCTTTATATGTTCTAATTAGTAATTTTTAGTACTCATGCTCAGTGCATGCTGCACATTATTTTTCATAGCTACCAAATTTGCATTCCATTAGTTAAAGCTAGGATAGAATTAGTCTTAGTCAAAGAATTCTATTTTATTTGATGGATTCAAACTGTATTTAATTTACTATGGTTTCTCCTTTCCTTTAATTTAGTCTAGTTTCAATAACCATCAAATCTTCCAAAGACAGAAATTTGATAATAGAACTGGATTCAGATAGAGACTTACCACTGCGAGAAATGGATACAGTCAAAAGTTCTTTCCCAAGACTTAGCGAGTCGAAAGGCTCCATGAATATTTTTCCCTCTTCCCCAGATTTATCAATGGCATTTGTGGTAGTAGCCTCAGAGGGGTTTTGTTTGCCCGTGCTAGGGAAAATGTATGATTCTGAAGGCAATATCCAACAACCAAAGTTTTTTTATCAGTTACTCGAGTCCAAAATTTCTGGAATAGGTCTATCGACCTCTTTCACTTCCTTGGAGGAGAGGGTGACAACCTATAGAGAGAGAGGGGTATTTTTTGGGTGATGGTAGAAAGGAAAAGCCCTCTTTGAATGGTAGACGGTATATGAATTCACGTAGTAGTGATTCAATGCAATGGAATCATTTTTAAATGATTTTGAAACTTTTTTTCATGATGTTTTCAGATATATATATTTTTTTCTAGATAGTTTCACCTCTTTCAAAGGGGAGACAGGTGATAGTCTCTTGTAGTACTAATTCAATAAAATGGAATCATTCTTAAATTTTTGTAAACATTTTTCCATGATGTTTTTATACATTTACCCTTTTTCTAAAAAGTTTCACCACTTTCAAAGGGGCAAGAGGTGGCAGTCTCTTGTTGCTCTTTTGCAAAAGGGTTCATGTCACTCGTCAAAGGGACTTGAGTGACATGCTTCAAAATGTCACATTCTACCATGGTTTGAGTCCATATTTTAAGCCAGTGAGGTGGAAGGATCTCTAAGATTGTTTAGGTGTACAGTTAAAAATGAACATTTCACTGTCATTCTCATCTTCAAATAAAAGCTCATGGAAGAGCTCAGTCTTCTCTTTTTATCAATCTGATAAATAGTTTACATATGGAAGACGGTATATCTTGGCTACAAACATGGGCTACAGAGTTTGGGGTGGCATGGGACAACAATAAAAAGGTTTGTTAACAAATGTAGATCCTCCCAATCTATCCCCAGGAATAGGCCTCGGTGCAAAATAGCTACATGAATCTTCCAAGGAAATTTAGGATGAATATTGTGCTCGCAAGCTGAAGTTTCATGAACAAGAGATGGGAAAGGATATTGTTGGGACGTTTAAAAAGAATTTAAAGCAAGATATGTAAGCTCAGAAACCCCAAGGAGAAACCCAAGATAAACATATGAGCTCTAACCCTCGTCCTGAGTCATCCAATGCTACTTCTTAACAAAAAGTCTATTATTGGTGTTGGTGGATAAAGAAAAAAAGGAGAGTGATGCAAATGATAGGGAAGGGAGAGTGAAGATGAGATATATGAGATCGACATTTTCGTAGACAATGCCATTTCCCCTATCCCCCAAAGTTTGTTTCCTCTTCTTAATGAAAGACATATTACAATAAATATATAAATAATTATAAGCCATGCATTTTGACGCCTTGTACATTCTTTTTTATTAATGAAAAAACTTCGACTTACAAAAAAAAATAACACATTATACTCACGCACAATACAATAAGAAAGCCCCCATCGATGTTATGCACTACTTTAAATGGATTTAATAGCGTTGGATGGCTCTAACAATCATAGTTGAACGTATATGATGTTCACTAATT
This sequence comes from Pinus taeda, assembly GCA_000404065.3. Classification (NCBI taxonomy): domain Eukaryota; kingdom Viridiplantae; phylum Streptophyta; class Pinopsida; order Pinales; family Pinaceae; genus Pinus; species Pinus taeda. The sequence goes on along the minus strand of APFE031490713.1, from coordinate 98,537 downwards.
TAACCAACAAAACATGCCTTTGACAACGGTAGCTAGACTTACACTCCATTTATTGCATTAAATAATCAAGTGAGGATTTAATAATTGTAACCAAACATACAAGTCATTCAACAAGTTAAGAAACCTAACACAACTTTAATAGCGATAACCAAAATGTACATGTTACTAATCAATTGACCATTGTGTCATGCCTCTAACATGTGCAATTGAACATAAATGTTGTTGATGGGGTTGACTGATCTAACATATCTCCCACAATTATAGTCAAACATGCATGTTGATTCGGTTAATATCCTAGATAATGTTAATCAAAAATACATATTAATATCCAACCTAACATGTCACTAATAGTGACAATGGAATGTGCATGTCAATGGCCAAGCTAATTGACCTTATATGTTGTTCATTGAGATGATTAACACATAGCTCACGAAGTTGACCAAGTTGACAAACCATTGGTTTTGTCATTGAACTAACATGCACTTAATAGACACAACTAAATGTACATGATGTTATACCAGTAAAACATCATGACATGCCTTTAACAGTAGTAAAATAGTGTGCAAGTTTTGGATTGGGAAAACCAAACTAATATACCTATGATAATCATAATTGATCATACATGTTTGTTGTGATCAACCCTTCAAGTTTTCCCTTCCTTCTATACGAAATTAAGCATTCCATGCAACTCTCAAAGTAACTTTGATACATATACAAATTAAGTTTGTATTTACATGTTCGATTTGTGTTAAAGTGTTTCCTCTTTAAAGGTCACAGTATTTTATCCAATGGAAATTAAGGTGTGTACACATCCATATATTAAATAGTTAAAGCATTGAATGGAGGGAATCCCTTGTCTCACAAACAAGGGGGTCTCATATGTCAACCTGGCAGCTACCGACATTACAACTTAATATTAAATAATGTTCTTACTTTTTCAATTGATATGAATGCTTCTAATATAGAATATATTGTTAAGGAGATAACCCCTTGACTAATTAGTGAAGTATTTAATATTGGATGAGAGAGTTGTAAGGCTGAAATTTTGGCTACCACGGGTTAATTTTGGTGTTTGTATTATGTCAATGCAAAATTAGATTTGACACCTCTCCAGGGATCAATCAAAATCATTTACACAAACTAATCAAAGGAATTCAATATATGGTTAAAGAAGTGGTTGGGAGGAGTTCACTGTCATATCCATCCAAGGGTTTCCAAACTAGAGAAACAAGGGCATGTGTTTGATTTATGGGCTAAGGTTTGAAAGATTTCTATGAGGAGAGGAGTTGGTGGGAGTCCTTATTATGAAAAGGCCCTGCACCTCTTCATTTATTTCTTAAGGTAGGATTGAAATAAGTGATTATAGATATATGATACATATAATATGTAAACCACTCACAACACAACAATATTGAACATTTTCATGAGGCATAACTTAATTTATTTTCAATATATTTTTTCTTTAGAAAAGGCAAGATATGCTACCATGATGTAATACAATGATTCACCAATATTGGGCACCAAGAAAATGACTTGGACCACATATGTTATGTACGATGACAATAATCCAATATAAGCTATGATTATTAGCCACCTTGACACCCCTCATTTATGGTCACTCACTGAACATGCTCATGAAATTTGAGATCATTGGACATGGCTAACATGCTTTGGTTAACACAATCTAGTATGGTGTGAGGGCCTTGCCTATAATGCAATATTTCTAACACCCTTTACAACAACATTGCTTCACAAAAGGCATTTGACATTGATTCATAATTTTTCCTTTGTATATGAGAAAGAAACTAAATGTTACTTCTCCCTTATCCAAGAAAATGCTCTTGATTACAAATTGAACAATGTATCATGACATTGCCTTTCTCTCTTTGTGTGAACTTGCTCAATTAGCATCTAGATACCTTGTGAGACAAAACTCAACGTATGTATTGTATTTGGTATTGTGTCGATTATTCAATTTTTATGTCCTAATATTGTGTTAATGGCCTTTCAATGCATGGTCAATCTTGATTTAAAATTTTGACATGGAAAATCCCAATTTTATAATTTTGGCAATCAGAGGCACAATGTTGGGACAATTTGTATCCATCTTGGTGGACAATGGGGAAATAAAAAGTTTTATTGATGCATAGTTGGTGGAGTGCACATGCATTCATAGATTGATATATATCCTAAACAACATGGGTGAGAGAGGATTCCCATGCTTCACCTCAGTTGTGTTCTTGATTGTTGGTTCGATATGTTGAGGATATGGTTGATGGTTTGATATTGAAGTCAAAATCCTTCTTTGACCCTTTAGAGAAAGAGTTGTCTCCTAAAGTATCTCCAATAATATCCTATGAAGTGTCATAACATTTAACCTAGAATTATGGCCCACCATGATCATCTAATAATTAATTGAAATAGCACTAAACCCCAATTTAGGGATTGGGTGAATCATATGGTGGGACTATGCTAGCGGGACCCCTAAATAAATGACTTGAAAACCCCTTGATTTTCTACCTCGATGTCATTCATCTCCCAAATTTCTTGTTAGATACACAAGTCCTCGAAAACATGACAAGGAAGATAAGAGGGAGTTGACAAGGACATTAGGTTGTCCTAAAACATCATAAAGTGCATCCACATGGATGAACATGGAATGAGAATTAAGGTCATAAAGTATACTAGAGTGTTATACAAATAGGGTGCATCAAAATATTTTTGGAGTGTCCCAAAGGGCAATATACAATTCTTATCTCCTATAAAATACAATATACATTTATTGTGGTGATAGTAACCACAAGATTCTTAGAACTAGTGGTATAGTATTTGGTCATGAATGAATATGTGGAAATGAAATCTAAAGCTTTCGACTCACTCGCATAAAATAGTTCATGGGGCCAAATCAAAATTTCAAGGGACATGTGAAGGATCTCTGGTAAAATTGGGTTAGTAGCCAAAGGATACCTTTCAAATAATTTAAGGAGAGTAGGGAATATTTAGAGGAGGCCAACTCAAGAAACCATAAGCAAGAAAAGTGGGAAAGTATCTAACAAATACGGTTAGAGTAGGCATCAAAATCCCCATCCTTGAATGAAATGGTGGCTTATACAGGGCTCATGAGAGAATATGGGATGAAGGGTAGATTGGCATCGTCAAAAAATGAGAGAAGGGTTTTATCTACTAAAGGAATATGGGATGGAGGCTATGTCTAAGTTAAGGGAGGCCTTTAGCTTTTTTGGCAAGGATGAAGGTGGATGTATCACAACAAAGGAGCTTGGGACAATAATGCATTCTTTGGGTCAAACGCCCAATGTATATTGGAAGTGGTCCAAATGTTTTATATGCAATAATCTAGTGCCAAATACATTAAACCACAAATGAGTAGTTCTAATCTGCTTGTAAATGGAACATATTAGATACACCATTCCAAATTGATTTTACTAAGGAGAATCAAAGAAAGATGATTTTGGTCATCCATCGCCTCCATATAGAGTAAACAACAACCTGGCCCACTCTATCCTTTACGACACAAACTTTCCCATGCCAAGATGAAGCTGGAAAGATACATTTACTGATATTCTTAGGCAGAGCAAAAATATGAAGCCAATATATAAAGATGCTCTGAAGGACTGCTCGAACTAGAGTCAACTTGCCTCCTAGGGAGAGCCTCTTGTGTGCCCATGATAAAAGTATACAATGCATTTTATCTATAATTAAGATCCAACCCTTAATTCCATAACAATTAAGTTGGAGAATAAATCTAAGATATTTAAAATCTGCATCCAATGCAGTGGAGATAACACCAAAAATATGATAAATCTCCAGTACCAATGCATCATCTAGGTAAGAATAAATCATATGAGATTTAATATTATTCATAAGGAGTCCAAAGACCGGTCAAAAGAGGTCAATGTACCAAATAGTAACACATCACCAACAAAAATCAAAGGAGTAACTGTGAGTTGTCTACCTACACACATGTAGCCAAAATTACATTTGATCGATCTACCTCCACACCTGCAACAAAAATTATCGCCCTTGTTATTGTTTACTAAGAAATATTCTGTAATTTGCCTCCACCATCCTTGTATAAATTATGTTGTAGAGTTGCAACTACTCATGAAGTTTTAATTAAAATCATAAGACACAAGCCTACTCTACTGCTCTCCGGAAGTTAATTCACAATTTAGAACCAAAATTTCATACATGCAATAAGAAATAACACACATGGACACAAAATGTTTCCTAAGGAAACCAATATGCTAAAAACCCCAATGTCTGTTTGCATTAATATGATCAATAGAAATGTATTTCAATTTATTTTCTCAGCTGAGCACAACCTACAAGTGAATAACCTATCTCTCTGCTCACTGAGAAGCTCTAAGCTAGACTTAGTAAATTTCTACCTCTGCTTGAGCCCATATTTCCTTCCACAATTCCTTAAGGAATTAGGACCCTATTATTTAGGATTTTTTACAAAATGGATTGTGAAATTCCCAAGGTTGATCATCTAACTGTATGCAACACCTGTATGTCACACAAGTTAACTGCATCCAAGATGTGTGTTGATGTGGAAATTCAATTTTCTCAATTTAATCAAGGGAAAATCAAATTGAGAATTTCTTGCTACATTTTTTAAGACTCCCTCTCTGTAAGAAGGGGATAATCAACTGTTACACAAAAATATCGTCACCTTGATTATTTTCAGTCGGTGTAGGGCTATCATTACCTATACCAGCTTCCTAAGCAAGTCTTAAACCTCAGCTCTTCAAAACAAGCTTAAGAAATGAGAGAAAGACATCAAAAAAGCAATGTAACTCTGGTTCCGCACCTTCTCTTACTTTTTCCTGCGGGCCCGCACCTTTTGTTCAAGTTATCTGCGTACTTATACGCTCTGTATGTAAAGGGGAGGGTGCGTACCCCTGTAAAAGTCAAAAGGCGCAATCTTTATCTTAAAAAACTCATCTTGGGTTAATTCTAGAGTTTTCTAGAAGCATTTGTTACGTGGATTGTTCGCTCCAAGTGGTTCATGCATCCCATAATAGGAGGAACTAATCCCTTGTTGAGAGGGGCTATCCCTTTGAAGGAGGACTCTATCCCTTTGAAGGAG
>APFE031490713.1:62815-78580 GCA_000404065.3 Pinus taeda | reverse complement strand
ATGTTAAATATGTTTTATAATACTGGTTATTCAGGTGCTATTTAATCATTTGCCTTGTTTGTGTTTGCAGGTTTGCGACAAAGGAACTTACTTGGATTAAAGGAGCGAAGGCATCCCCAAACTTGCATTGGACATAAGGTAGGCCTTAAACATACTTGTTTTCCATTATTTATAAAAGCACATTTAGAGAAAGATAGTGTCTGGTTGGTTTGCTTGTCATTAGGTCTTCTTTAGATTCTAGGAAGGTCAATCTTGTCCGCAAGATAGACTCATTCCGTGTGACAAAGACATTAAGGGATGCTGAGCTGAGGTATGATATCATGGAGAAACAAGCATATGCTCTTATCAAATATTTAAAACCCTTTAGAGTTTATATTTTGCATTCCAATATAATTGCATATGTACCTTCTGTTGCAATAAAAGATGTCCTAACACAATCTAATGTTGATGGAAGAAGGGCTAAATGGATAGCAAAGTTGATTGAATTTAATAAAGAATTGAAGCCACCAAACTTGTTAGAGGTTAGGGTCTTGCCAGACTATTAGCTGAAGAAAATTGTAGAACATTGGACATAAATCTCATGAGCACAAATGTAGAGATTGGTCAAATAGAAGAAGAGGAAGCAGTTGAACTAGAGAGAAAGCAGCAAGTGGAAAAAAATCTAGCTTCTTGTGATTGGTATTATGTAATAATTAAGTTCTTGCTGAAGCTAGAAATCCCTCTCAGCTTTACTTAAAGTCAATCCAGAACTATTAAGCTTAGAGCAGCTAAATATTGCATTAATAAAAATATGCTCTATTGGAGGGACCCCTCTGGAATTCTTTTGAGGTGTCTGGACAAAGAACGAGCTATAGAAGTTATGTGGCAATTTCATTCTGGCATGTGTGGAGGGAGCTATTATTGGAAGACTACAACTCATAAAATCCTCAGGGTTGGATATTATTGGCCCTCCTTATTTTATGATGTATTTTCATTTGTTAAATCTTTTGAAAGATGCCAAAGATTTGAAGGGAAACAATAGTTGAAGTCCCTGCCCTTAAAACCAATACATGCAAAGGGACCTTTTCAGCAATGGGGCTTGGATTTCATTGGTGAAATCAATCCATATTCCAGTGGCTAGCACAGATGGATATTAGTAGCCACTGATTATTTCACTAAGTGGATTGAAGCAATCCCTACCAGGAAGGCTGATCATAATGTGGTCATGAAGTTTTTAATTGAAAATATCTTTACCAGGTTTGGTTGTCCACATAAATTAGTCACAGATAATGCAACAACCTTCAGAGCAAAAGAATTAGTGGACATGTGCATTTCAATGGGCATTAAACTGGTTCATTCCACCTCATATTACCCTAAGGGAAATGGTCTAGAAGAATCCTCCAACAAGAGTTTAATAAGGATAATTAAGAATCTGTTGGATGACAACAAAAAGAATTGGGATTCTAAGCTCAAATATGCACTTTGGGCTGACAGAGCAACCACTAAGATAGGGAACTCTTCTTTCAAGATATTGTATGGCACAAAGGCAGTATTCCCAATTCAATTAACTCTTCCTATGGCAAAGTTCCTACAACAGGAACGGAATGAAGAAGAAGACATGGCAAAAATAATCACTGATTTAGTAGAAGTACATCAAATTAGAGAACAACTGGTTGAAAAGGTTGCAACACATTAGAAAAAGATCAAGGAAGCTTTCGACAAGAGGACAAAATCAGATAATTTTCAGGTTGGAGACTTGGTCCTGAAATGGGATGTATTGAAAGAAAAGAAAGGAAATCATGGGAAGTTTGATGCTTTTTGGACAGGGATTTTTATCATTTCTCAAATCCAATGGAACAATACCTTCATATTGCAAAGTATGGGGGGAGAAGCAATTTTTAATGGCCCAGTCAATGGGTGTTTTCTGAAAATTTATGTTGTTTAAGGTCTTTGGCCCTAAAATTGTAAATATGTTGTTTTATCATATCAGTAGACTCCACGTCCAATGGAACACTAGGAATTTCCTAATTTGTTTTTCACAGGAAAGGAATTGATTTGTAGGTTCTTGAGACCTCACAGGGAGGATCTCATCCCCAGAAGGAGCCAATGTTAGCTCTGCTACATTATTCAGAATTTGACGGTCAAACACGGGTCTGATCGGGTTGTTTAGGCTAAAAAGGATGTGCATTAGTTATTCTTCTCTTGTACCTTCACTGTGTTTATACCCTCATAAACCCTGCTATCTCCATTTTCTCCAAGTATCGGCATAAGCCCCTTTTCCTCAAGCTCCTCGACGCTAAGGTTTTAATCCATATAATTGCATGTTTCCACATAGTCTTTCCTATCACATCATTCACCAAATGTAAAAGAGAGGTATACGCAGGTTCACCATTGGCCCAGTCGCGTATACATGCGGGTTCACTATATACAAGTCGTGCATATGTACACACACATTTTCACAAAAGGAAAAATGCATATACCTTGGAAAACTAAGTTTTTGTTTTGAACTATTTGGTCCATGGTATTTTGATCCATGGTATTGGTCCAAGGTATCGGGTCCAAGGTATTGACCCTAGGTATTTGATCTAAGGTATTGGTCCTAAGTGTATTTGGTCCATAGTATTCAGAAAGGCCTAAAACTATAAAGGGGTCTGATATGGTTTAGTGAATTATCTGCTGTGCTTGATGATGGTTACAGTCTGTTGATGACATGTGGAAATATGTTGGCTCTCATAAGTTGTTGATAACTTGATATATATCTGATTGTTGATGATGCCTTAATAACTCTTCTGATATATGAAATGATCAAATCTGATAGTGAACATCTAACACAGGTTCAGTGGGAGCATATGCTTCTAATAATGCATTGTTGGAATTATCTTAGAAGATCTTGATGTAGGTTTTGTTTCAAGTGGAACAGGTTTAGGGGGAGAACATGGTTGCTGGTCTGGATGTTGATTGACAAATCCCACTGATGATAGTTGCTGGTGACTATCATGGTCTTGTTTAAGATATTTGGTCTCTTTTATATATGTCATGTATATATTTAAATGTAACAGTGATGAAAAAGACCTAATTTGTAACCCCACTATGCATGGGATGGATGATGTAATGTTTCTTGTTTTTGACATGTATAAACAATTGATATATCCCCACTTGGTTGAGTGGATGAGTCAAATTTGGTATACCCCCACTTGGTTGGGAGATGGATGTATGTATGAACCATTGGTGATAGGAAATTCATTTGTGATGCATGTATAGAGTCATGTTATTCTTTTAGAACATATTTTTGCAAACCTCGCTTGTGCTCAGGGGGAGCATGGACTCGATCATGGGAGCTCAATCAACACACTTCATCATATCAGAGTTCAGCATGCACTCAGAGGGAGCATGACCCTTTTCCCTTGATGTCAAAGGGGGAGAGTGACTTGGTGTGGTTGTTTCCATCAAGTCCAAAGGGGGAGATTGTTTGCATTATGACACAGATTTGTCCTTGATAGAAACTCTCTCAGATGAAAGATCACAATACAACAGGTTAACAACTCAAAGTTACAGATCAGACTTCACAGAATGAAGAAAGAGAGATATATGCAGGTTCACCATTGGCCCAGCTGCATATACATGCGGGTTCACTATATACAAGTCGTGCATATGTATACACACACTTTCACAAAAGGAAAATTGCGTATACCTTGGAAAACTAAGTTTTTGGTTTGAAGTATTTGGTCCATGGTATTTTGATCCATGGTATTGGTCCAAGGTATCGGGTCCAAGGTATTGACCCTAGGTATTTGATCCAAGGTATAGGTCCTAAGTGTATTTGGTCTATGGTATTCAGAAAGGCCTAAAACTATAAACGGATGAGAAGATCATTAGGCCAAGGCACTCAAGCATTGAATATCTGATAAAGAGTGACATCTAGTATGCAGGTTATTGGGTTATGGTGCATTGCTAGAGTTGAACCAAGGAGGAACCTTAGCAGTTGATGGAGGATAAGATCTAATGATGCATTGGGATCTTAAGACATAAAGTGAACTATCATTATGTGTTTTTGCTCATGAATATTGTAGATCTGAATAATGATGCATATATTATTCTGTAAATGATATGATCTGGGTATAATTGAAGTCTGGTATAGCTGCATAATTATGAATTAATATTTACAAATGTATACATTGGTTGGCTTTGGGGAAAGCGTGTATACACACAGGTTTGGCACAAGAAAGTAGCGTATACCTTATAATCTATGTTTTAGTTGCTGTGGTTTGTTTTTGTAGTGTTCTGGGTTCTGGCTTGGGTTCTGGTTACTATATTATGGTGACAGCATTCTGAAAGATCAGATTGACTAGTTGTCAAAGTGATTGATTGATTCAGTTGTGGTTGGTTGAATAGGAGATTGGTTGATGCAGATATATTTGATGATTGAATGATGTTGTTGATGGATCCAGTCTGAAAATTTATGAAATGTGGTCCCTGGAAGAAAGGAGAAGGTTGTAGCCTCTATAGGCTGGCACCTACGTACTAGTAAACATATCAGCTAGTACAAGAGCTAGGGGGTTGTAGCTCCCTTCCAGCAGAAGCTGGAGAATGAGAGAAGGTTGTAGCCTTCTGCAGGTAGAATCCTACATACTGGTATAAGGCTACACTAGTACAAAATTTGTAGATAGAATTTTCTTATTGTTAAAAGAAGATAGAGACGATTACGACAGGTGGTTTTCAACCACATTGGGTTTCCACCTTATATCTTGGTGTTTATGTGTGTTTCTTATGCATGATGCTTTATTCTTCTTTTACTGCACTATCTAATGAATTGCTGATATGCTGATTAAAGTTAACTACATGATAATTTGGGTAAATCAAAAGATCTATGCATATACGCTGGTTTCATTAAGCATAGTTGCATATACACGCTAGTTCACTAAGCTGAAGTAGTGTATACAAATTAGTTTCGAAAATTAAATTATTGATTTGATAATACTGATTCACTCCCCCTCTCAGTATTATTTCCAACTAATTTGCCAGATTTGGGTCATCGCGAGTCAAACACTAGGACTCAGCGATGATGTCGCGAGGAAACAATGTATTAAGAGCTATCATCGCAAGAAGGATATTGCAGACTTGCGACGAGCCCTAAAATCTGACTGTCATGGAGAATAGATGTACCCCTGCAATGGTGTCGTGACATTCTAGTTCATTACAGGAAACCGTCATAGGCAGAATGAGGTTTACTTGCGATGATCTTGAAACATGGGTAGAAAGGGTCAATCTTTAGGATTAAAGAGAATTTGTTAATCTTCTTGAATGATTGGGAAGATGTGAACACATTTGTTTGAGGTATGACAAAGAGAAGATGTCGCTCAGGGACTGAATTTATCCGAGATCAGGGGATATGGGGCCAATGACAAATTACTATGTAACAAATTCCCCCTAAAGCATGAAGGTTGAGAGAGTGGGAGGGGTGAAATGCTTTACGAAACTATAACCGAACCGGAACACCATTTCTAAGAACCCGCAGGCGCATGTACAACTGATATCTCTGATAGTGAAAGAAATACATATAATTTAGGCATGGGCGCAACCATCCAAAATACATATAGAATTGGTCTGTGGTATGGACACGGCCATCCAGTCGAGAAGACCATATAAAAATACAGGTATGTTCACAACCATCCAGAAAGACTTAGGTATGGTTGCGGCCATCCAATCAAAGAGTCATGTATGCAATCACGAACCAAGCTGCACAACTTGAACTTATGTGATCTTAGTCCAGGGTCTTGAATCCAATGCAATAAAATTACAATTTCTAATATGCAAATAGATTTGTTGAAGTCGGGCATAGAAGAAAATTGCTTGATTACTGACCAATGATGTAAACAGTTAACAAGCGTGAGAGAGACCACCAGTAATGTTAATGTTTCTCAGGGTACTGTCATTACAATCCACAAAGTGTGAAGAATGATTTAGATTCGAACACTTGTAGAATCACTTGATCGAAGACCAATAATGCAAGCCTATCGTCGAGTGTGAAGAACTTTCCATTGAGGCATGCAAGCTCCAAGGTACCCAAAAGGAATCTCTAGATCAACTTCTTGGATAATGAGTTGATGTCGACAGGAAGCGACCCGTCGCAAGAGGGCCATAATGTTTCCCACATCAATGACACGAGATAAGGAATAAGGTGAAGAAGGATAAAATAGAGAAGTAGAGAAGGATGTAAGGGCGAAAACTACAGAAGGATTAATCTCTTGAACGTATCGGCAACACGACTCCAGAATGCGGTAGCATTTTGGTATCAAGGGATCGAAGGTCTGGCAGAGATGAAAAGGATCAAATGGAATGAGGCAAAATGATGAAACCAAACCCTGAAAGGCCAATGATGATGTGAGGGTATCCCAAACCTGGTGAGAAGAAAAAGTGTCGATGTTCAAGAGTGACTAGCTGCCGTAGGTAACTGATGAAATATTCCCAAATTTCCCCCCACCATTGCTGGAAAGTACCCCAATTATTTTTGAAAAACAAGCTTGAAGGGGATAGCATATGCTTCCAATAGAAGTTCATCCTTCAAACAAATCCAACCTAGTGAAATTTTAACGAGCCCTATGGAGGAGAAGCTCAGGTCTCATCATGGTGATGAGTCCAATGTCGTCAAGGTTTAACGAGTCTGACATAGGTAAAACGTGGTGTCTTTTTCATGTTTAGAGAGATTGAAAAATACATGGAAAAGAAAAATCTAGATGGGCCCTTTTCATAAGTTTGTGTCTCTCAAGCCCAAAAAGGTAGAAAAAAATACTCGAGAGAACCGCTTGACCATTTTGGTCATGGAGTACTTTTCCTAAATAGTGTTTCCAGTCTGAAAAAGTAGAAAACTTATTTGAGACATGACATTTCACAACCATGAATGATCTTGAAATGACAAGGGCTCGACCATATTTTCATTTTTAAATGGTCGGAAAAGAGTGAGAAGCAGACCTCCATTTTTATTCTCTTTAACGAGTCAAAAAGGGAAAAATACTCAGCAATCTTTTCATCTTTTATGAGTCAAAAAAGAGCTTAAAGAGGACTCGTGAGAAGTATTCACGGTATTTACCAAGCACATATGAATTAGTACCCACATCTGACACACCTGTTCCTTCACAGAGAAACCCAAGCATGAGACGCATTCTACAAAGATACACGATTAATGTTCGAAAACCTAAGTCAAAAACCCTAAAAACCATAGCCAAAACCCAAAAAACTATAGCAAAAACCCAAAAAGTATAGTCAAATCCTAAATTTCCAAAAAAAAAGGCTATAACAATGCCTATGGTAAAAACATAATTCACTTGATTTTATTTTTAACTATGGTAAAACTCCAAACAACGTGTACCTTGCGAAATTGAGCTATCGATTTCTAGAGCTGTGGTGGTTCATTACGTTCCAAACTTTCTCCAAGTAAGTATTCTGCCTTTTCCTTTGTGTTTTTAGTGCATTTTAACTATAATTTCAATGTTTTGGCTGAGCTTGGGAAGAACTTTTATTTCAAAAATTTGCCTCGGTCATCACAAATTTTCCCCGCAGGGTTGCAACGACCATGAATTCCAAATGGGCCAAAATCGGCATCGTCACAAGAAAGTGATGTATCCCTACGATGATCTGAGAAATTGTGAATCGTTCAAATTAGACTGTCGCAGCTATTTTAGAAACAGTTGCAACAAGCACAGAAAACACAAAAAAATTATTTTTACACCATTGTGGCATATGAAAATGGATCAAACGACTTCTAATAAGAGAATGTTTGTATCTACAAGGTGAAAAATGGCATTCTCGTGGAAAGAACACACACATGATGAAGATGACGAGAGAGGGGCAAATGATCCTCAAATCTTGCATGTCCTCCAAAACTCCGGACTACTAAAATTCTTCCTAATGTTGCTATTAAGAGTGCAATTAAACCTACTAGAATTCTTAATTCAATCATGGAACCCAACAGAGGGTAAATTCATCATCCGAGGTCAAGAGGTTGAGTTTGACACCACAGATAGATATTTTCTTACTAGTTTATCATGAGGAGGGGAGAGACCCCGCATGGGTGGTGTGTGAATCATCAGAGAGTCTTTAGACATGTTGATTGCATGAGCACGCTGAGGGCACGAAAATCACCCACTAGCGGTAAATTACAGATTCCAACATTGAATGATCTATCACTGCATGTGTTGTTGTTCATGATCACGAGAGCAACTAGTTCTCAGGCTCAACATGAGGCAACTAAAACACAACTACTGTTGGCTTTACATTGCCTCCATCCTACTATGTTTGATTGGGAAAAGGCAGTGTCTCTGAAAATGAATAGGCAGCTGACGAAATGCTAGAGAGGCAAGAAGAAGCAATTAAGGTATAGTTCGATTCTGATACCACTCATGTTGGAGCAGGTACCCATACTTTAGTTATAGGACATGCGAGTAGGGTGGCCCGGACCATGAGAGACCCGAATCACTCAGTGGGCCCATGTGATGTTGTGAGGAGGCGACGGCCAACCAATGTCATGGGGTCTTGACTTCATGGAGTGGTTACATCGTTAGCAGGTGGTGGTTAAGCATTGGCCTTATGCAAGGATGGATTTCAGGGGAGACCTGAACATGCTACTTCCGCCTAGAGAGTAGTGGCATGAGAGAGGTAACATACTTGGGTTGGCTGCCAAACTTTTATATTTTAGTTTTTTATTGTTTTTGGGTTTTAAATGTATATGCCCTAATAATTATGCTCATCTTTTGTAGATATCGAACCTGAGAGACCGGTGGGTCTTGCTCCTACGGCTCAGAGGGAGAATAGAGAGCTTGCCTTGTTGCCTCCAGGTGGAGATGCAGAGGAGGAGATAGCCTGAAACTTGGAGGGCTTGACTGATGGGATCCATGATTATAGAGGGTTCGAGGAGATCTCGAGACAGTACCAATGACACACTGAAGGTGTGTCGATTAGGATTCACAAACTGCTCAGACGAGTAGTTTAGGTAGTGGTCTATTATAGGTAGGAGCACCCAGAGTAGACTCCTAGGTTTCCTTTTCTGGTGTTTTGAGATACATGTGTCTCGTATTGTAACTTGAACATATACATTATTTTTTGAGCACCTTGGTGCACAACACGCGATATACATATATCTATGTTTTATGGTCTCGACTTGTTATGTCTGAATGTTTGTCTATGATTTATAATTTGTGCAAATGTCCACTTAATACATAATTTACTAATGCATCAGCTAATATTCATAACATATACATAAAAAAGAAAGACACAATAAGCAAGAAATCACTTGACGCACCAAACCAGCAAGGGTACATCAGTGTAAGGGTTCATTTTTTAAACAAGCTTGAACAATGGACAATTATACTTGGATTCAGTTTCATTGTTCACACAAGCTTGAAATGAAAAACTTTGCTTGAATAAAGTTCGCATGCCCCCAGCATGATAAGCCAATCGAGGTACATTCCCCCCAAGCTTCATTGCATTCAACAAGGTGGATGTAATGAAGGTTCAAATTATGAGATCTAGGAAAGAATCGAGTGGGATTTGACGAGATCTCAACCAAAGACTCGATTGACAAAAGGGAGTTGTTGCATTTTTGAAACGAGGTTAACACAAAAACACGAATCGTCCTTGAACCCTTGTTTCATTTTTTAAAGAACATGACACAAGACAAAAACAATTCTCATCACCCCTTGTTTCATTTTTTAGCGAGGTTGACATAGGAACAAACTATCCTCAGACTCCTTGTTTCATTTTTTAAACGAGGTCGACACAAGATCAAAACTATCCTCGGACTCTTGTTCATGGGCCATATGAGAACATGACTCCCAAGGGGTCTTCACTGGAAGGAAGAACCATGCTCTGGGAGGAACACATGTCATTTGGCACCAACAACAGATCGGGTTCCAATGTCCCCAGTACATGATGTATGATACCGTCTGTGTGATCATCAACAGAGGTGGAGATGGAACGGGTAGCCACATAATTGACCTGTAGTAGGGAAGGTACCTCTTGTGAATAGGAACTAAGAGGGGATGATGGTTGTACACGAGTTAGCTAGTGACCAAATAATGATAATTGATCTATAGTCACAATTCTTCTGTCGTGGGGAAAGAAAACAACATGGAAAAGTGAAGAAACAAGAGCCCACATGACATAAATATAGTCATGGCCAAGGAGAAGACTGAAATCCAACGCACCTTGGATGACCATCATGTCTATATAGACAATTTTTCCTCCCAAAGTAACTGGGAACTTTGGAAGGATCCCCAAAGGTTTACTAGTCCCTCCATCGAAAGCCAACAGATTTTGGGTGATCGGCACAAGCTGTGGGGAGCCCAAAGCTTGCCAAGTTGTGGAAGGCATGAGGCTAACAGATGCACCTTCATCCAAGAGAGTGCCAGGTACTGCCTTATTATAGGTGTGTACTGTAATCTGGAAAGGCACACAAGATGGAAGGCAGAAAGTAGTCAAGTGACTCCAATCGAAAGAAATGACCGAACTACTTGGTGGGGGTATCGTATGATTTCCCCCATGCTCTACAGGGATTGAAGAAGGACTCTCTTGATCAACAGGGATAGGAGGGTCGTTCTTGGACTTAGGAGAATCTATTGAGATGAGAAGAAGATGAGAAATATGTTCATTATGCTCTTATGTAACAGAGTGAATCCAAGCTGACACTTTTTTTGACCAATGGTTGGTCACAAAAAGGCATAACATGGCTAGGCTCAGGAAGAGTAGGATAGACAAGAGGTGAATCCAAGTCAATCTCTTTGTCAACCTAGAGAGGGTCTGAAGAGAGTCTCTGATAACCAACTGGAAGTTGGGGTGAAGGAGTTGTAATAATTTCCAAAATGGTGGAAGCTTTATCCATGAGCAGACAAAGGTGAAGTACATGGTCGCTTTCACACAACCTACAGGCGAATCTAACCTTCCCTTTCTTCTTACCACTGCCAGGTGAGGGTGTAACCCTATCATGAGTGTCAAAAGGAAATGGGGGATGAGCTAGATCATGAGACCATACTTCTAAGATCCTAGGAATACCAGGACAATAAGGGAGAATATGGTCACCCTTGCACAATTTACAAGGAAATTTAACCTTTTGTTGAGGATTAGAAGTTTTTTCGATCGGAGGTGTACTCGGAGCAAAGTTGCATGGGTGGCCTCTTACTTATCTAACTTCTTCTTCTTCTTCTTCTTCTTCTGATTCTTCTTCTTAGCCTCTTGGTTACTGGATTTGGAACTTTCACCAAGTGAATTAGGAGAGGAGGATGAAGAAACAGGGGAAGAAGGTGAAGGCTCAACCTTAGAATCACTGTGTCATGATTCAAACGAAGGAGACGGTGGAACATGAGTCATAACACTCGGGACCACCGAGGTTGAAAACAACCAAATGGGCAAACCAATGGTTAATCCAGACAAGGACAATGTTGCCATATACGGAGCACCAACATTTCCAAAAGAAGGAAAAGGACCAGGATTCCCATATGGGGGGAGACCTTGACTAGTGGACTTTGGGAATGTTGCCATCAGGATCAACACTGAAAAGAACTCTAACTGTAACTAGGAATATTTCGTGGGTAGTAAATTTTACGACAGAGGAATGAAACTTGACCTTTTCACGTTTAAAGAGTGAAGAAAAGGACGAAAAGGTGACTCTATCACTTTCGAAGTTTAATGAGCCTGAAAGGAAAAGTTCTCAGATGATCCTTTTACTTTTAAGGAGTCGAAAAGGAATGAAAGTGACTGCTCTGGAGCACTAGACAAGAGGTTTACCAGACAAATTGCAAAGTTGCATATACACCTTGGTGATAAAATGAAAGAGAAATGACCAAGGACTTTCCGTACAACATTCAATCTTCCCAAATGTTATGTTTGGTGCGTTACAATTCGTAAGGTGGCAGACTCGACTTTGTATGGATAATAGGATGATAACTTAGTGGGGTCTCCCAATATATGCTCGACGGTACGGGGAACACAAATCCGTACTAGTGGGTATTGAATCACAAAAGGAGGAATCACCCAACCTTAGTGAAAACAATAGTGACTAGGTTTAACAACGCTGGAGCACATCTCTAGCCTAGACCTCTAGATAAGTGTGTGTTAGGTTCCAATGAATTTTTAAGTTTATTTAATATATTTTAAGAGTTAATCTTGGATTAAGTTCCATTTTCCACGCCCTACCAAATGTATTTCAACAATTTCTAGGATGCAACTACAATGAGTAAAACACCATTCCTTTCGATGAACAACTACTTAAATGAGGGTAAGGAGTTCATTTCCAAGCGAAACAAAACCAAGACAAGAAAATGCAAGAAAAACAATGCATGTAAACAATCCAATCACTAGGAAACACAACGCATCAATGCACTTATCTCATAACTACTAATGAATGATTTGAAATTTGCTTCTAATTTCTCAATCATGAAAAATTCAGTAATGCGAATGCGCTTTCACTTTCGTATGTTGTATGAATGTAATATTTTTTATTTTTGGAATTTAATGAAAAACAAGAAAATGCAAGCCTGACTGACCCAAACAAATGTAATCTATGTTTGATAGTGTGGAAATCAAATCAATATGAGAAACTGGTTCAATAACCAAACACTAGAGAGACCAATCAGAAAGAAGTCAAGCAGTAAAACAACCTCAAACAAATCAATCAGATGGTTGTGGATGAACCTTGGACAGACGAGTAACTCAAAAAAATTACTTCTTGACAAAACCTTGAAATGATTTAGGTCACACAGCCTGGAAACACAAGACTTGGATAAATGAAACCAAGGAGAAAGTGACTTAACCAATACAGCCAACACCTGTGTGGTAAGAGACAAGAGGTAGGAGGGGACAAGTAGTGCTAGCTAATCCAGGAGGTAAGGCTGTGAAAAACAACCTTACAGCAATTGTCGTGGGGGTTGAACCAACAACTTGAGATGAAAACCAAATTGTCATAAGCACAAAGCTAGCAACTGAGCGACGTCGTCGCAAGTGTACACCTGTCTTCGACAACGGTCCAATTTCAAGCATTGTCACAGCTGTATGATGGGATATCCATGACGTACAACTTGACCAAAGAGGACAGGCGTGACTCGTCACAGTTATTAAGCTATAAACAACAACAATATCAATCAAGAGAAAAACAAAGCAAAAATACCTGAAGGACACCAAACTCATCTCTCAGATAGTGAGAGGGACTACTAGATTGACTCAAGTAACCCGAAACACTGACGACTCAGCCCCAAACCAAGAGACACTATGTAATTCAATCGAAAACAAATCAAGAGCAAAACAAGAGATAACACACAAAGGACTCCCGAGTGGAGTCTCCAACTTGTGATGTAGGTAATGTTCCCTCTTTGGACAAAGGCAACCCCTCTAGTCCTAGAGTGGATCTAGTCACATCATGACAAAAGAACAACTAATTTCCTTAAATAGTCATTGTTGAAAGAGCCTACCTCAAACTGGTGTTTGATGGAGCTTTGGTTGCACTGCTTCAGTTGTCATTTCCTTTTCCTCGATGAGTGATTCACCTAAAACAACACAAGAGAACAAAAAAACACGCAATAGAGCACAACAATGAACTATTCACCTACAGAGTGAAGGAACCATAAGCTATCAAATAAATTTTACACATGACATAGAAAATCACCATTGATTGTATTAATATGAGCAAAATCAAAGCTTACAACCAAGCCTTGACATTGCAAGCTTCCTCGAAGGGTTCAGTTAGTATGTTTCTTCAAGAATCCACTATCAAAAGGGTCTCCCATGAAGCTGATAACTCTCTCTTTCACTCAAAAGCACTAGTACAAGGATAAGGCAATCTGCAACCAATTGCTAGACTATCAATATTTCACACTGTAAACTATCAATCTCACACCAAAACTAGCTAATTTTTCCCATACCCAAAAACTAGTTGATCATAGCAATGGGAAATGCTTTTATAAGAGGAGGATACTCCATATATGAGGGAGAGGGAGCTTATCCCCAAGGGATGTTTCTCAAAAGGTGGAACCACCATCCCAGAGGAGGAAACGTGAACTTCCTTGACCCAACAACTAGTTCGAGAACCACCCAGAAGTATTCTATTTGAACTAATTCGCCATATTTGGATCGTCGCAAGTCAAACGCTAGGACTCAGCGATGACGTTGCAAGGAAATAGTGTATTCAGAGCTATTGTTGCAAGAAGGATATTGCAGACTTGCGATGAGGCCTAAAATTCGACCGTTGTAGAGAACAGATGTACCCCTGCAATGGTGTCATGACGTACTAGTTCATTACAGGAAATAGTCACAGGTAGAATGAGGTTTACATGCGACAATATTGAAACATGGGTAAAAAGGGTCAATATTCAGGATTAAAGAGCATTTGTTAATCTTCTTGAATGATTGGGAAGATGTGGACACATTTGTTTGAGGTATGACACAGAGAAGATGTCGCTCAGGGACTGAATTTATCTGAGATGAAGGGATATGGAGCCAATGACAAATCATTGTGTAATAGTGCCGATGTAATCCAACAAACAAATAAATTGAAGGGTGGTTCGACAAGAAGATTCTCGAGTTCGCGGCATAGGAAAACAAAAATCCGCAAGTATCTAAGGAACAGTGGTTGGAGTGCTACTTGTATATGGAAATCCATGAAATTTTCTTTGCATCCTTTCCTTCTGAGCTGTATGAGTGGATCGTGAAGCTAGTGGACAGTTAGGAAATGTGTAGGCTCAACAAACCAATCGTGTGGACTTCAGAATTAGTGTGTAGACTATAAGTGTTAGGAGATAAGATCACGTGAGCTATGGACCATTGGCTCGATCAAATTATAGGAGGATTTATCACTGAGTTCATGATAGATACAACCATCAGCTACAGTGAGGCGGGGTGATGTTTCCTCAAGGGACTGTGAGGTAAGTATATTAAATCTTTCAACACTTGGATTAAGATGTTATTGTGTGAAAAGTGGGTTATGTGAATAAATTAATGTTTGGGACTACACGAAGTGGGAAGATCTACAAAATAATTGAAAACCAATCCCTTAATTTCCCCCTCGTGGGAAAGCGGGGAAGAGCTCACGAAAGTTTCTCTGGGAAGCTTGGTCAGTCTGATAAGGTAGAACATTCCGTGCTTACCACCTCCACCTACATTGCCACCTGTCCCACCCTCCTCACCTCCATCTCCACCCACCCCACCTCTGCCACCACCATAGTTCAGTATGGTGAGTGCGATCAAACTAATAGCATTCAAAGGACTAGGGAATGAAGATTCAGACCAATTCTAGTTCGTGGTAAGAGCAGTATGGGAAGCACAAGGAGTCATGGAAGACAATATCAAAAATCCTACACTGGTAAGCACATTGCAGGATCACACACTAACATGGTACATCAAGCAATCTAATGACCATCCAAACATAGGAATCGCAGAAATCCAGACCGCGTTGAACAGAGAATTTAGCAGGCCAAAGTCAGAAACACAATCAATCATCGATTTTAATGAGATCGCAATGCTCCTGGGTGAGACCCTATGGGATCTAGACCAAAGATTGAAGGGTATGATTTACAAATCCAACATGATGTTGGTGGATGGATAGCACTGTGCATGGTTTGTAGCGTCACTAACACCACATTGAAGGATGACATTGTTGCAACAAAAACTTTCCACCCAGGTTGAAGCTTTGGAGATGGCGATGAGATTGCATGAGACCCCTATACGAGACCCTGGTCTGGGAGTCCAACAAATCCATGTGCAACTGCAAAACTTTTCTTTGGATATGCAGAGTTTGAAACAGGATAT